>JAMQGT020002970.1:0-25000 GCA_024447675.2 Pterophyllum scalare | reverse complement strand
TCATGAATTTATGTTATCTGTCAACCTCACCCATTAATGTCAGGGAGCTGGGAAAACCATTGCTTTGGTCTGGAGTTTATTCTTTCAGTGAGCACTTCTCAGTACCAAGTACACACAAGCACTTGCAAACTACGCTTTTAACACTTTGGAGATTGCCCTAAAATTTGCGGTGGTTAGCACTGTTCCCTCACAGCCAGAAGATCTGGGTTCAAATCCACCAAGGCCTTTCTGTGTGGAGTTTGCATGCTGTTTTGTCCGGGTACTCCAGTTTTCTTCCAGAGAGACAGACAACCATTCACACCTATGGGCAATCACCAAATAACCTAATCCCACTAACTGCATGTCTTTGTTGCTGTGAGGCAACAGTGCCAACCACCGCACCACCTTGCTGCTGCAGTGTAGTCCATTATTGTAAATATAAATCTTATTAAGGGAATACTGTTACATTTTCAGTTTCTATGCTACATGTCAGGATCCAGAGTGTGGTTAAAGTAGTGGGTGGGCTCATTTACATTTTGAAGATTGCTGCTACTCCTCCTCCTCAACCTGTGCTTCAAGATTTCTCACAGGAAGAATGGTTTGGGGGTGACTAGACTAACATATTGATCCTGCTATAAGAGTCTTTGTCTTTGTCTTTTTAAGACAGAATAAATCTATATGTTGATCAATTATTAAATCATTTACTAACAGGGACTTAGACGAGCGAGGCCTAATCTTTAATAATCCATGTAGCGGCGTTTCTTTAGTCTTTTCCATGCCACTTCTGGGCTGCAAGCACAGTAACTTAATCCGGACACGTATGACAGTAGAAGTTGTTCAGACTTCAGACATTTATTTCGTAATAATCACAACATAGTCACACGGTAGCAAAACTGTATGCTCCCGTGCTTAATGCAGCCCTCCAAAACCTTTTCACATCTGACGTCACTTGTTACATCAAAAGGAGCAGCATTAACAGCATTCAAATGCACATTCACAAATCTTTTTGAACTGTGATTGATTATTCAGGAGCTAGAAATTAGTAATAATCCTTAAACAAACTTCGGATCAACTTCTTATAAAGTGGCTCTTACAATCCATATTTAACTGGTTTACTCTTTGGTGCCGTTGAGGATGCTATATTGCTCTTACCAGTTTTACAGAAGCCAGACCACGATGTCCGGATGCTCTGGACAGTAGAAACATCAGCTTCACTCTGAACAAACCCCACCTCTGTGGCAGCAGCAGCTACATCTGCAGTGTTCGCAGTGGTAGATATGAAGTGAAATAGACAGCTGTAGAGCCGCTGGTCAAAGGTTAGGAAAAAACGCAACCACCAACCTAGTATTCAAAAAAGGGCATAGTTTCAACAGTCACCTGTGTAGATACAAATTATCAATCAAATGCCAATAATGGGGTCAGGGATAAATTATCAGGAATTAATGTTCATGTTTCCAGAGCAAGTAATAACTAGATAACATCAAAAATATGGTGAGAAATTAGGCCTTTGTGACAATTTCAATTGTCATGTTTTCTGTTCATAGTTTATTAATTTATTTGTGACATTTGTTGTATAATTCTAATCTAGAAAGCACAAATGCAAATTTCTGGTCAGCAGCAACTTAGAGACTTTAAACTGAACTTCATCAGCATAAACTCGTGAAAAAGAAAGATGCAGTCGTGAAAAATTATACATGTATGTATATGTCATGGTCCTGGGCCGGTGAGTGAGTGTTTTATGTTCCTGTTGTGTAGTTCTGTTTTTGTTGCGGTTTCTAGGTTATTCTGGTTTCCCTGTGTTCTTGTCTTCCCGTATCTCTGTGCTCCTCTGTGTTTCTGTCTCCGCGTGTTCTTGTGTGCTGGTGTCTGTTATGCCTCCTGTGTCAAGTCTCCGGTGTTGTGTTTCAAGTGTCTGTGTCTTCCCTGTTTACTTGCTTCCCCGTCTTATGTCAGTCTGTGTTGTAGTTGGGTTCTGGTTAGTTATGTTTAGATTCCCTCTGTGTGTCAGTCTCCCTAGGTGTCAAGTCTGCATCTACCATATTAGGTTACTTCCTGTTTTATTTTGGTATGTCTTTGGTCCTTGTGCTTTAGGTTTAGTTGTGCTTCCTGTGTTTCCCTCCCAGCTGTTTCCCATTTGCCCATTACCTGCTGTGTATATGTTGTCTGTGTTTTCACTTTGTTCTTGTTGCAATGTCTTCATAGTTTTCCTGCTGTGTGCCTCTGTGTTGTAGCCTTTGTTCAAGTCCTCACTCAAGTCTGTATTTGGGAGTTCTGGCAATAAAGCTGTGTTTAAGTTCAAGTCCGTGTCTGGAGTGTCCTGCATATTGGGGTCCTCAATCCTGTCTGCCACAGCGTTCCATGACAGTATACCTCATGATTCATTAGCTTGTAGAACTACATGATATGCTTGGTGTGTTTGATACTATACATTGTGGCCAAACATCTCCACTTTGATCATGTCTGTCCAAAGGACATTGTTCCTGGAGCCTTGTGGTTCGTTCAGATGCAATTTCACAAGCCTAAGCTGTGCTGCCATGTTCTTTTAGCGAGAACAGACTTTCCCCTGGCAACCCTTCCAAACAAGTCATGTTTGTTCACTCGTTTTCTAATTATACTGTCATGAATTTTGACATTTAAAATCCTAACTGAGGTCTGTAGAGTCTGAGGCGTGGTTTGGGTTTTTTGGCATTTCTCTGAGCATTACATGGTCTGACCTGAGGGTGTGTTTGCTGGGACATCCACTCCAGGGTAAACTGTGGCATTGTATTAACACACACTTGAAAGATCAAAACCAAACTTCTGCCAAACTTCCAAAAACTTTCAAAACTTGTGCTTTTACAGTGGTGGTCACACTTGCTCAATTAATCAAGTGCATTTAATGATTAGGAGCATTTGGTGCTACTTACCCTCTTCTTTCGTGTGTAATTAGTAAGGTTATTCTATTTTTCACAGGACTGCACAGAGTCCTGCTAAAACTGTTAGAAGGCCTCATTATCATCAGCCCACATCCTTATTCTTCCTCTATGTATAATTAGAGCACTTAGTTGAAAACTGGAAAGATGAACAAAGCATTAATCAAGGTGTTGGTGTAATTTTTTGAAGATTTAAATGGATTATTTCTCATTCAATTAGGTGACTAGAATACAGAACACACATAAAAAGAAAACAGTCAGCTCTGAACAGGAAACACTTTCGTCTTCTGTGCTGGAAGAGACTGAGCTCGGACTGTTTCCGTGAAAACAAAGACAAACAGAAATAGAAACCTCTGCTTGGAAATTACCAAAACTGTGTCAAGTTTAACTTGAAAATGCTGCACTGAAGCAAGAGCTCATCACCCAGAGTAAGAAGGTGATGAAGATTCTGCAGATCAGGATTCACTCCCACCACCATTCATTACTTCCCCCAGGATGTCAGAGTTATTCTCCCTCAACAACAAAGATGATCTCACACACTGGATGAATCTCCCACTCTCATAGATTAGATTAGATTAGATTAGATTAGATTAGATTAGATTAGATTCAACTTTATTGTCATTGAACACAGTAACAAGTACTTGAATAATGAAATGCAGTTAAGTGCAGAGTAGTAAAGTGCAAGGTATGTACATGGGCAATGCAGGTATGAGCTGAATATACTATATGATATATGCTATGAATATGCTAGAAAGAAAAAATAAATATATATATATATACACACACAGTGTGTTGCTGCAGGTATGAACTGAATATACTATAGATATATACAGAAGATGACAATATAGACAGTCATGAACAGTTGTTAAAAATAAAGTTCGATAAATATGTATATACAGTTACAGCAGAGAGCAATTAGTCACAGGTGTGGGGGTGTTCAGTCAGTCCAGGTCTGTTAGAGTTTAGCAGGGTGACAGCTGAGGGGAAAAAGCTGTTCCTGAACCTGCTGGTTCTGGAACATATTAACCTGTAGCGCCTCCTGGAGGGGAGGAGGGTAAACAGTCTGTGGCCTGGGTGAGAGCTGTCCCTGGCAATGCTGCGTGCCCGCTGCGCACCGCTTACTGTGAACAGCCTCGATGGTGGGGAGTGATAAGCCGGTTATGCGCTGGGCAGTTTTCACCACCCGCTGCAGAGCCTTCCGGTCCACGACGGAGCAGTTACCATACCAGACTGTGATGCAGCTGGTAAGGATGCTCTCGATGGTGCTGCAGTAGAAGTTCACCAGGATCTGAGGAGACAGATGGGCCTTCTTTAGTTTCCTCAGGAAGAAGAGCCTCTGGTGAGCCTTCTTGACTAGGATGGTGGTGTTGACTGACTGCTGCAACAATGCCCCACAGAGGCCTGAGGCAGACAGAGAAAGACCCAGAAGACAACCCCCCAGGAGCACTGAAGATGCAAGGCCACACATCTTTATGACAACCCATTTCTGGGGATTAGCTGCAGCTTATATTTTATGTTGGTGCATTAAGAGGCAGATATGTATTTTAAGACTTTTGTAGATTGAATGTGCCCAGAATTAGTTTCAGCTGAGATAGGCTCCAGCCCCGGAAGAAAATGGATGAATGGTTCAAAGGTATAAATTCATGCAAACTGCGAAGGGCATTTTTCTAATAATTAACTGTATTCATTTCAGATATTAATGAAGAGATTTTAAGCCCTGCAGCAGACTGTCCAGGATGTACCCTGCCTCCCCCCCCCCCCTGCTCACTACTGAGCTGTTACCAGAGCTGCCCAGATGTTAAGACCAACAAAACTGAACAAGATAGCTTTCAGGTGACAGTTTTATAAAGACTTATTAAAGCTATTTAAATATTGTACAGCAGAAGTAAATAATCCTCAAACAATCTGATCATTTGCAGGCTCTGTCCTGTCTGTCAGATTTTAATGCAGAAAATGTCCTCATAGAAAGGGTAAAAAACCAAAAAGACACAAATAATACTTTCAACGCCACATTGAAAATGCAAAAATCATTGAATTTAAAAGGCACTCACGTTTAAGGCCTTGATATTTCAAGCATAAGAAACTAGATGGCAGCAGCACGGCATGTCTAGGAGAGCTTCTGTGCTCCAAACTCCACATGCTCTGAGTTTCATCTCTAGCCGTGGGCACTCACTTCCTGCACAACATAGCAGGAGAAGTAACACCCACTCCTGGGGTTTGATTTCTCCTGGCAATACAGCCGTGCTCTGAGGTTCCGTCTCTGAATCCAGGAACAACAGAACGGAAATCTCCTGGAACAGTTTCCAGGTTCTTCAGCAGTCCCTCTGAGCTGCTGTCTCTGTAAAAGTCCACATTCTTCTGATCTTTGTGGTTTGGGTGTGGTGTGCTGGGAGCATGTGACCTTATAAGGAAATCTGTGACAAGCTGACATCAGCCCATCAAAGTATTCAGAGCAGTTTTGTTTACTTCACTGATTGAAGACATGACCACACATAGGTCAAAAGTCTTACACTATATATAATATAATATATATATATATATATATATATATATATATATATATTAGTGAAAAACACAAATAGATTTTCTGTTTTTGACTGTTCTGTGTGTGTAATTAAGATATCTAATAAACAGCCTGCACCGGAACCTGCTCAACCCCATGATTTTTTGGAAACTATGGTTTTAATTGAGTTTGAATTTTCAACCAAAAGGAATATGGAGACCCCTAAAAATAGGAACAGCAATGTGCAGGAGCTGTAGTAACTATAGAAGACTAACACTAACATACCATCAAGAGTTGTTGAAGCTGGGTTAAGAAAAGGAATGATGATCAGGGAGCAGTAATATGACTTCATGCCAAGAAAAAACACAGATATGATATTAAGTGTTGGTGGAGAAGTATTGCCCTCTGTCTTCGTGGATCTAAATGGACTGATACTGAAATATTTATAAAATTAGAAACATCCTTTCTCAGACTGATGCTGAAAAGTTAATCCATGCATTTATTACTTCTAGGCTGGACTATTGTAATTCATTATTATCAGGCTGTCCTAAACGCTCCCTGAAAAGCCTTCAGCTGATCCAAAACGCTGCAGCTAGAGTACTGACAGGGACTAGAAAGAGAGAGCATATTCCTCCCAAATTGGCTTCTCTTCATTGGCTCCCTGTTAAATCTAGAGTAGAATTTAAAATCCTTCTCCTAACATACAAGGTCTTGAATAATCAGGCCCCATCTTATCTCAAAGACCTCATAGTACCATATCACCCCAATAGAGCACTTCATTCTCAGACTGCTGGCTTACTTGTGGTTCCTAGGATACTTAAGAAGTAGAATGGGAGGCAGAGCCTTCAGCTTTCAGGCCCCTCATCTGTGGAACCAGCTCCCAGCTTGGATTCGGGAGACAGACACCCTCTCTATTTTCAAGATTAGGCTTAAAACTTTCCTTTTTGATCAAGCTTATAGTTAGGGCTGGATCAGATGACCCTGAACCACCCCTTAGTTGTGCTGCTATAGGCCTAGGCTGCTGAGGGGGGGGTCCCATAATGCACTGTTTCTTCTCATTCACCTTATTTACTTGTTTATACTTCACTCTGTATTTAATCATTATTATTAATCTCTGGCTCTCTTCCACAGCATGTCTTTTGTCCTGTCTCTCTCCCCTCAGCCCCAACCGGTCGCAGCAGATGACTGCCCCTCCCTGAGCCTCGTTCTGCTGGAGGTTTCTTCCTGTTAAAAGGGAGTTTTTCCTTCCCACCTTCGCCAAGTGCTTGCTCATAGGGGGTTGTTTTGACTTTTGGGTTTTCCCTATGTTACTGTAGGGTCTTTACCCACAATACAAAGCGCCTTGAGGCGACTGTTTGTTGTGAATAAAATTTTATTGAATTGAATTGAATTGAAATAGTGCTTTTCTACTCTAAATGAGCTCTCAAAGCATTTTTCACTACAAGCCTCATTCACTCAGTCCCAAGTTAATTTATACAAAGTTAGAGAGATGAGGCTGAGATGGTTTGGACATGTGCAGAGGAGGGACAGTGGATTTATTTATTTAATTGGACAAAGGATGTTGAAGATCAAACTGCCAGGCAGGAGGAGAAGAGGAAGACCACAGAGAGATTAATGGATGTGGTGGAGAATGAGAGGCAGATGGTTAGTGTGACAGAGGAGAATGAAAGCGATAGGGGGAGCTGGAGACAGATAATTCACTGTGGCAACTCCTAAAGGGAGCGGCTGAAAGAAGGAGGAAGTGTTTTTATAATCTTTTTAAAATGTGTATACTGCCATTCGCCAACATTTTCTTCCTCTTTTTCTGTACAAGCTGCTTTTTATTCACTATCTTTATCAATTTACTGACCTTTTACAACTACAGTTATGTTTTAGTGTGCATTTAATGTCAGCTAAGTATCTCACATGCATAGAAGGGAATGAATAAAATAGCTGTTGCAAATAATGAACAGTTCATAATATTCAGTTTCAGCCACTACAGCTGGTAGAAGTAAATTGACAGGTTAGTTGGATTAGTGATGATGTTATCAAGTGCAAAAACATCCATTTTAATGGTTTTGTTGAATAAGTATTGAAGGGCTGAGGTGCCGATACTGAAGGCTGGGAGATAATGTGGATGAAGAGCATGCTACATAATTTGCTGTTGCTTTAGTCCTGGAAGAAGTGCAAGCTGGTTTACCACCCAGGCCTGAAGGCAAAAAAAACCCATCTTAATAAAAGGATCAGGGGTCATTAATTAGGTGACATGAAAGCTATGCCACAACATCAGTTGCACGCGTGATGATTGTGATTACAGTGCAAGTCAGGAATGTTCTCTCCATACACCTCATAAAGTATGAGGGACATTGTGTAGTTAATCTGATGTTATCATGATGCCTGATAACCCAGACTATAAAGTCAGTTTTATCCAAGTGTGAATAGAATCCGAGTCAGTGGACAGTTGTGGTGGAGAGTGGGAAGGCAGTTATGTCTCCTTTTGGAAGTGATGAGGGAGGACAGATGGGCAGTGAGTTTCTTACACAATTGTTTCCACACGTGTTCCCTGTACTTGTGAAAACAAAAAGCAGAGGTTATTCCTTGGAAATACAGTTGAGTACTAGGGTGGGATGCCAGACAGGAAAACAGAGCACTAGGGCAGATGGAGCAACTGTGTTAATTACAACAAACAAATGGTAGAAAACTAACATGAAAAGCCTAGATAACCCCCACATGGGTGAAGACAATCTGGCAATGAGCTGCTCCCCATCCAGCCTTCAAATGCTGCCATTGGATGAGAAGATGGAGAACAAGCATGGAAGAAAACCTGAGCCCAAACTCCACCCCCAAGGTGGAACCCACTGTGGGACTCAGAGGTTCAGTTCAATTTAGTTTAATTTATACAGCTCAAAATTACAACAAACAGTCGCCTCATGGTGTTTTATATTGTAAGGTAAAGAGCCTACAATATTTACAGAGAAAACTCAACCATCAAAATGACCCCCTATGAGCAAGCACTTGGCGACAGTGGGAAGGAAAAACTCCCTTTTAACAGGAAGAAACCTCCAGCAGAACGAGACTCAGTTGAGGGTGAGGGGAGAGAGATAGGACAAAAAAACATGCTGTGGAAGAGAGCCAGAGATTAATAAGAACTAATGATTAAATACAGAGTGGGGTATAAACGGAGTGAAAAGCAGTGAATGAAAAAGGAATGCTCAGTGCATCATGGGAATCCCCCAGCAGCCAGGCCTATTGCAGCATAACTAAGGGATCACCTGATCCAGCCCTAACTATGAGCTTTATCATAAAAGAAAGTTTTAAGCTTAATCTTAAAACTAGATAAGTGTGGGTCTCCCAAATCCAAACTGGGAGCTGGTTCCACAGAAGAGGGGCCTGAAAGTGAGTAAAATAAACACAACAGAAAATGTCCCAGCTATGACAGATATTGTATCACGCCACACATGGATGCAAAGGAATCCTGAAGCAAAAGAACCAGTTCTGCTGACGAACACCAAAATGTTCCTAGAACTGCTGAGTAATCAAAGACGTGAATCAGAGGCAGGGAAGGAGGCAAAAGGCTGCAGACACACCTGCTGTGTTTTCACATCTGAGTCTGGATCGTCTGTTTCTGATAATACCAACAAGTGGCACTACATGTTACAGGTTTTGACAACAACTGTGTGCACTTTTTTCACTTCAGTTTTTATTTAGATTTTATTTTTTACATGTTTCTATGATGTAGTGAAGCATGATCATAATAATTCAGAGGATTCAAGACTTTGTCAGATAAAGGACCATTTAGCTTTGGGAGTGGTGCCACTGCCAAAACATTTGGCCACTGTACTTTATTATCACACCATACAGGACAGTCATTTGCATTGTGTGAGACTTGGGTAAACAAAATACCAAAGCTAGCATAAAGAAAACTGGAAAAAAAGAGAATAGTAATACACAGATTGCAGAATAAAAGATAATAAAGACGATAAAAAAGGGAAGCAGAGACAGCCTCTTTGCCCGCTTATGCTAAGTGAGCATCATGTAAATCTGAGTATTGTTGTTGTTGACCATGTATGTCTGGGCCATTCAGGTGACAAACAGCAGCTACCTTATCTGTTGATTATCATCTTGGTGGTGAGTTAAATCAGACTGCAGTCAAGCATTTTAAAAGAAGTCTGTCTGCGAGATCTTCATATCAGAGACTTAAGAGCATCTGACGGTGGCTGTAAATGCAGAGTCCATGTTCTGCACCTCCATTGTTGAGGCAGTGGAGGCTGAAAGAGTCCTCTGATTCCTGGTTAACTTGTGGGATTTTGGAGACAGCTGGCAGGAACCGGTGAGCCAAGATGAGAACAACTTTGGCAGTGGAGTTAAAACTCTGGTGAAGGAGTTCAGTGAGGCCATGAAGTAAGACTCTCACCCCAGAGCTGTGGGGGTGTGACTGACAAAGAATGCTGTTTGAACACACAGAGGTGTGTGCTACATGTACCTGGGTAGATGCTGGAACAGGTGACACCTGTTCCTTTCAGCCTCTTGGCAGTGAGCTCAGGGAAGATCAAAATGTTCCAAAGGCTCAGCAATCAGACATGTGCAACAGAGGCAGGGCTGCTGTGTTTTCAAGTGCCTGCAGTCTTTTTTTAAATCATACCATCCAATGGCAGCACATTCATGTATTTTGCTATAGTGACTGTAGCGTACGCATGCACTTCTGTTCTCCAACCCCTGCTAGACGCTTTAATCAATCTGGATGACACTTACTGTATAAAGTACCAAGGTTATCAAAATCCATATAACTTCTAGGAATTATTTTATAACATTCAAATCCTTAAAAATTATATAAATTATGTGTAGAAGCTGATCTCAAAACAAATGGTGGCATGCATATTATATTATACATCAAGTGTGTATACGTGCATGAGCAAAGTAAACTAATGACATTTCACCAACTTTACAGGAGAGCCAAAACAAAAAAATAGTTTGCTCTTACTTTGTCCACTGATTTTAGATTTTAAGCATGTTTCTTTTTATTGGTAAATGGTAATGGACTAGTTCTTATATAGCGCTTTTCTACTCTGTCTGAGCACTCAAAGCGCTTATACAATGACACGATGCTTGAACAATAATCTTGTCTTTGTTGTAAATACACTTACGCCCTTTTGGCACCAACTTCTTCTGTGCATTCAGAATTAAGTCTTTTGGTTTTTGTTAAATAACTATTAATATTTTACTTCTGCAATATTGACAGTACAGCGCATCAAGAGCTTTCATTTTTGACCAAAATGTCACTTACGCCCTTGTGACTCCAAGCCCTCAATTAGTGAACATAACATACTTTAACTCTGCACAGTGACATACAGTACAGTACGGAAACAAAACACACGGACCAGACCTGGGTGACATTTTTTTATTAAGACAAACTTCAGTAAGCGCCGTAGTATGAATACAATCTACGGAAGATGCAAATATTTACATAAAAACTATACAAAATTATAAATAAAGCTTATGAAGAAACCACCAAAATATTCTGTAGTTGTTTCACAATAAATGGAAGAGCGACAGCTCCCATTAAATATAGTATTTTTTTTAAAAAGCTCCTGTGCTTCAAACTCCTCCACATGCTGCAAGTTTCTAAGCTTGTATTTATAAATGATTTAAAATGATGTAGAAAGAAAACTCTTTTGAGAAATGCTCTGTGGCAAAACTAGATGTTCACACAGCATGGCTGTTCCAAGGTATCACGCTGATACAGTTAGAAAGGACAGAATGACAGTATTCACAGACAGAGCTCATCGTTCATGGACTGTACAACCACTGTGAGGTATACTCATTTATGAGAGTCCACAGAGGCTTTCGCTGACCTCCCACAGTTTCAGGGCCACACTGTCATCTCGGGCATGGGCATACACATCCTCGACAGCGCAGCAGGAGAAGTAACGCCCACTGAGATGTTCGATTCCTTCCTGCAAGGCACAGTGCAGCGTGGTCTGAGCTCCTGTCTCTGGGTCCAGGAACAGCAGCCAGGCCACAGGCTGGATGAAAATCTTCTGCCACAGGCTGACGTTTCTGGACAGCTCAGTCCGAACAACACCTGCAGGGGGGAGGGCAAAGACGCTTTCAGCCTGAGTTTAATCAATTTCATAGTTCTTAGTGCCTTTTTTTAAGTAATCTGTCATTTTTGAATCCTTAAATGCCAACATTTGCTTTTGTTTTTCCCCCTTCACAAGCAAATTTCATTTCTAATGTTTTATCACTTATGCATAGATGAAAGGCACTTAAATCTGTGGGAGTGTGTTACCTGGGTGAACACTGTAACATGTGACACCAGTTCCTTTCAGCCTCTTGGCAAGCTCATGGGTGAAAAGCACATTGCACAGTTTGCTGTTGCAATACGCATGGAAGAACTGCCAGCTGTACCTGCCGGATCCCAAGTCTTTGTTTGCAGCCAGGGCCTGAAGGTATAAAAACAACCTTGTCAGCACATGTTCAGACAAGTGCCAATATTCAGGTGAAAGACGCCATAATCTCATCCATTGGTTTACCAAGGGTAAAATACTGTAACCTACGAGTGATTTGAAAGCTCACCTCAAAGTCAATGTGTCCCCAGCGATAAGCCATGGAGGCCAGGGTGATCACACGTCCCCCCTCTGTCTTCTTCATCCTCTCCAACAGCAGACAGGTCAACAGGAAGTGACCCAAGTGGTTCACCCCAAACTCAATGCCATATCCGTCCTCAGTCCGCCCATCAGCCACCAGACCTGTGGACAGGTTCATATTTGAAGGTTGGTTTCTGAAATGTCTGTACTTCCGTCTGCTCTTGTCCATAAGTCAGAAAGGACTCCGCTGCTGCTGCTGCTAATGTTACTGTGCCAACCCTGTGCCTCTCTAAAATGGTTTACATCAATTTGCACCACTGTAGTTGTTTCAAGTCTCTTTGTAACGATTCTGTGCTTTTTCAGTGGTGGTTGTGTGCATTCATTTTGAGTTTCTGGTCAGTTCTTTGCCGTCATTTCTCATCTCAATGGTAATGCAATCTAAATCTTGCATTTGTGTTCCTTCGGGACATCTTTCAGGGAATGTTTTGGGAGTTGGAGTATCAGTGAAAGCTTGATATGTATTGCTGGCAAAAAGTTGAACTTGTTCCTGGTGAATTTTGGACTCCAGGGCTGCCCTTTGTCACCCTTTAATGCCTTTAACCCTTTAATTAATGTCCTTTGTCATTAGTAATTTTTAGAATTTCTAGGCACAGCCCGAATGAGGGTTTCAGGTTTATTAGCCTCAGAATCTCATTGGTTTTTGCAGATGACATGCTTCTGTTGGCTTCATCAAGCAACACCCTCTACGCCAACACAGCATACATCTGTGTTGGTTAGTGTGTAGCGATCACACTCATTGGCAGGTTTCAAAAACGGGCGGGTTTGAGTGTTGTGAAGGAGCCATTCATTACTCGTCATCACTGTCTAGCAGTCTGCTGATGTCACATTTTCAGCTCCACTCAGCTCGCTTGAAACCACAGCTGAGTAGGTACTAAAAAAGTACCAGGTACTACTACTTAATCTTAATGAATAATAATAAATAATCTTAATACTTAATAAAATCCAAGTCGAGCTGAGTGGGCACTAGTGGAGACAACAATAGATTGTCAATTCAAGTGCCGGATATGAGTTTCCTGCGAAGGGTGTCTGGCCTCTCTCAGAGATACGGTGAGAAGCAAAATGGATGTATGGACTGTGCACTTGCAAGTAAAAACACCAACATGTTGTGTTCATGTAGTAGAGTGTGTGTTCATGTACCAGCATTGTTGATGAGCATATCCAGCCTAGGTTCATTTTTCAGAAAGGTGTCGGCGAAGGAGCGGACAGACTTCAGACTGGCGAGGTCCAAATGCATGTAGAAGACTTCTGTACTTCCAGTTTCCTGAAAGAAGAGGATTTTGATCATGTGAAGCCCCCGTGGGAATTTTATAATAATATAATAAATCCAATCTTCTACGTCTACGCTTCAATTCAATTGCTTTCACTGTTTATTCTTAAAGCAGCAGTTAACTTAGTTTCACTGACAGTAATGTTCAGCTCCTTTCAGCTAATTTGCAGCTTAAATAGCAGGGTCTTGTAAATGTTACTTAATTTCTGTGCTCATAGTTTTGTGGTTCTTTGTTGACTACACATCAACTCCTTTCATGGCTAATGTTTCAGTTCAGATTCCAGCTTCCATGAAAGAGTCAGAGTTCTTTAAAGAGCTTAAATTTTACTTACAGTTATATCCAGTTACTACTACAGCTTGGGTTTTCTCTCTTTTCAGCACTTGCCTCCATTGCTTTAATTACTTATCACATATTTCAGCTAATTACAGTAAGGTGGGACTTTATTAGAGTCTCCACTCCCTGCTGACAACTGCACAAGCTATTAAATTCAATATAATTTTATTTTTAGCGCTACATCACAACAAACAGACGCCTCAAGGTGCTTTATATTGTAAGGTGAAGACCCTACAATAATTACAGAGAAAACCCAACAATCAAAATGACACCCCACCCCACCCCACCCCCGAGCAAGCATTTGGCGACAGTGTGAAGGAAAAACTCCCTTTTAACAGGAAGAAACCTCCAGCAGAGCCAAGCTCAGGGAGGAGCAGCCATCTGCCTCAACCGGTTGGGGTTGAGGGAGAAGGAGACAAAACAAAAAAACATTTAAATGTTAATGCTAATTTCAGAGGTATTTTGGATTGCCTTTCATAAACACGAGGAAGTAGTGGCCCATGTGTAATCCTTTTAAACTGCTGTTCCTACCTTTTGTATTTCTGCGATGGCAGTTCTAGCTTTGTCCTTGTTTCGGCAAGCCAGGATCACTTTGGCCCCCTTCCTGGCTAGATGCAAAGCTGTGGCCTTACCGATGCCTGTGTTTCCTCCTATAGAAAGAAAAGGAAGAGGGAGAGAAAGCACAAAACCATTACAAACAAGAACTATCATCTATTTAAATGTTTCATTTGGAAGTCAGTGGAAATTTATCGCAATCAAGTTTGTAAAAGAATCCCAGCTGTGGATTCTAGACCAAGTTGTTATCAGCACAGATTTGTGTTATGTTTAAAAGGCCAGATTACTACAATGACCCTGAGGCTGGGATCCCACCCAGAGAGAGGGGTGGGAGGGGGAATGGTCATGTTTAGATGCCAGTCCAGTCTCTACAGCAGAACCCTGGAGGAGCAAATCCAGTTTAGGAACATCAATTTAATGGCTCCTTCTTTGCCCATGAGCCACCTTTTTCCAGCAGATTTAATGAAATTTGGCTTTGTAGTTTTTCCACCATCTTCCTCATCAAACCACAACCGCCTTATAGTCTCGTGGGAGAAAATCTGAGGGAATATCAGATCGACGCTCCCAGCAGCCTGTCCTGCATACAGTCGCTACCGAACACATCAAAAACACCTAACTTTAACCTGGAATATTCACAGACACACTTTCCAGACTGTATTATCGTTGATGCTGCTGTTATTAGCGGCCAGTCTTTTTAAATACAAACAGTTTCCAGTCTCACCTGTTATAATGACGGTCTTCCCGCACATCGAGGCGTTTCCTTTGCATTTGGACCTTTTGAAGAGAGTCTGTACGAGGAAGACGTATACCCCCAGAAGCACAGCGGCCACCAGTATGAGCTGAAACATGGTTGATGTTGCTTGAAAATGTTGTGTCTGACCGCTGCGCTGGGATCTGTCTTTATACACATGGAGGGACACACCTGTCAGATGAGTTTCGTCTAAGACGTGCAGGTGAGGCACCCCCAATCAGGTCGGACCCGTTTTGGAGTGACGTAAACGCACTTTGACCTACTTCTCCGGCGGTGAACGCTTGAGAGAGCCGAAAACAGCATCAGTCCACGCACTTTCTTAGTAGTTTGTTCACTGAAATAAAAGGACTTCCTGCAAAAGCATTCAAAATAAATCCCCTATTGACAAACCACAAAACTGGGATAGGATGCAAACTTAACTCCAGATGCCAAAGTATTGTACTTTTAAAATCTCACCAGTGATCTGCATTCACGGATGAATTAACCTCCTCCATGGAGCAAAATCCTGAGGGGGGCTCAGACACATTTTTTTTTTGTTTTGGATTGGCCAAAAACTAACCAGCAATGCAAAGTTGGAATGATAAGTTGATTATTTATTTGAAAATGTAATCAAAACCAAATAAATTAAGTAAATTTAAGTAAAAATGCCAAAGATTACCTGGTAGCAGCTTCGCAGATAAGTGTAACTAGCAGGTTATCAGCTTTCGCGGGCAGTACATTCAAGATGTGAAGAGAGATGTTTTCAATGTTAATTCAGTATCACTGATGCACACATGCACCATGCAATGCCTTCCATAATTCATAAATACCTCTGATAATAGTAAGTTAATGAAATTAATGCAATGTTAATGAAAATGGTCATAACTGACTTTTATGCCTTAATATTTTGTATGCACCTGAATTTTTCGAATGACTCCTTGACTCTGAGAAAACGTGTGTTGCACAGATTTTTGGAGCAATGTTCTGTCATTCTTCAAAGAACAGGTGGTGGTGGTGGGGGGGTGTTCGTTTGTTTTGGTTTGGGACCTATCTCTTCAAAATTCCCCTAAGGTGTTCTATTGGATTGTAGTCAGGCAGCATATCTGCCCAGGTCATCACTGTTTTATCTTCATGTTAAACTCTTGCATGGCATGGAAAGCATTCTTTCTATGATTATTGTGCTGGAATTTCTGTATCTATAGAATGTATCTCAACACGTTTTGCACTCATGTAGCTTCATATCATACTTCTGCATATCGCTGTCATGGTAGTCTGACCAGGATGACTCCACTCTGTCTGTGCTGAACAAATTTATCTTATCTGACCAAAGAATTCTCTGCTGATATTCTCCAGGCTTCCCAGAAAGCTCATCTGGATGCAGTTTTCAGCGGGAGAAACATTTCATCACAAATCCAGGTGACTTCTTCAGTCTCAGCTGACTGCAGTCTTTAAAACTGTACAGTTGCATGATGACCTAAACTAGCACCACTCCCTAACAATGAGCCATAAACTCAGTTTAATGATCGTTACTATGCAAACTGTCATGACCGCTGATCAGTGACCATGACTAATATTCACTGTAAGATGGTGAAAGATGTACTCTTAGGCCCCCTCCTCAGTCCAGCAATAGCTGTTCCCTTTTCACAGAAATGGCCTCCTTGACTTCCCGCTCAAACCAGCATTCCTTCCTGTCCAGGATGTTCACATCCTCGTCATGGCCTTTAGCCTGTAGGTGTAAACAGCCTGATGAGGTAGCTCTTCTGTGCTGTGCCATCTGTTTAGCCAGAGGTTGTTTGGTAATGGTCACGGGGATCCTGTTGACACACACTTCACACACTATATAGCTCTATTTGTACCAGGGACCCAATTTTTGGTGTAGCGTGTTTTGGGGCGTGAAAGCCACAGAGATGCAGTGTTTTGAAAAAAAAAAAGCACCTCAGCTGTTCTGACACATAAGGCATTACCAATGGTTTTCACTTAGTCAGAGGTCGTCCTCCTTCTCTGCTGGATCGCCTGGAGCATTCTTTAGGCATGCCAGCTCCTAGCTCTGACATATGCCAGGCTGGGTTAACCACATTTACTCAGGGCCTCTTTAATATGATGTTCTCCTGTGGGGATGGTGGTTGCTCTCTGTTGTAGTGTAGGTAGGTTTTCATTCTCCTTCTCTCCTACTAACACTGTCAGGTGAAGCGGCTGAGCTGATGTTATGCTCCTGTCCTGCCTCAAGGAGGAGCTTTCCTGACAGGTCCTTTCCTTCTGCACCTGTTCCTGATCAATCAGGTGGCCAGCATTTAAGGATCGAGGGGTGCCGCAGTTCTCCGCCAGTTCATCTCCGTTGCAATGGAGATAGTCAGGTTGCTCTTGCTCTTGTTAGTCAAATCTAGTTTCAGTGCATACATTATTTATTTATTCTTTGTGCATTTATCTGTTTGAGCCTATTGTGGAGTTCTGGCTCATTCACACTTCACTGCAACCCCCACTGGCTGGCCAGCTGGAATCTGCAAAGGAAGGACCTCACCTGCCTATTTTTCATATCCTCCCTGGTGAACTTGCTGGGTTTGTCTGCCAAGTTAATGTGGTCAGTGAAGTGCAGTACATCCTGAGATCTGAGTTCCACCCAGGTGTCATCTGCATACCTGTCCAGTGCTGTGTAATTCATTATTGTAAAATCAAATGTTTTATTCCTTTTACCTGAATTTATATACAGACAGATTTTTTGAGACACTAAGAAGATACCAATATAAAATAACATTTTACTTTCAATATATTTAAAGACTTTTACACATGCACAAAACAGATGTTTGGGTTTAATAATTATCCAATATCTTGTCAAAACATATTCATACGTGTGTAAATCTAGTTTTTAAGTAGTTCAACATGAAAATAAGTCAAAAACAGCAATGACAGCATTATATGAGAGTTCCCACTTATGTTGCTGTAAAACAGCATTATTGCCACATGGCCATGGTTAATGGCTGGAGTTTATGAAAACCATTATTTGGTTCAAAATCTAATTTTTGAGATGCCTTTATATAGCCTGTAATGCCCCAAAAGCTGGAGTGATGGCCAACCTCTATCGTTATGGGTCCTGGAGAGATTTGTAAGTATGTGGGACAAGAGCCCCTGCAGACAGACTCACACACATTTCTAGTAGAAAGAATACTAAGAGAAGACTATAAATATATAGCTTGTTGTGCTCTTTTTTTTTTCTTTTTTTTTTTAACCACGTTGTGTCTTGGTGAGTATTTTGTGTGTGTTTGTTGTCTTTGTTTTGTTTTAGGTCAAAGAGGAGGCCATTTTCAGGAAACACTTACCCAGCTCAGAGGTGGTGCAATGTCTTGATGCATTGTTAGTTTGGAAATACCAGTGACCTGCAGAGCTCTTTGCACAGTTAACATGCCGTCACTACATCGTAATACCTGCCACATACATATTGTCATGTATTAAGAGTGATATATAAAAACACAAGAAAGTACAAAACATGCAGTTCTGTGAAAAACTATGTACACCTTTACTGCTTCGTCCATTAAGAGTGAAGTAGCAGCCAGGTGCTGGTAGTCAAATGCAATTAATTACCCGATTATCAGCAAGTGTCAACACCTCTTTAAAAGCAGAAGTTTGGGCAGTTTGCTCATCCAGAGCACTCAGGTGTGTGTAAACACAATGCCACAATCTTCCCAGGGGTGGACAGCCTAGCAAACCCACCCCAAGGTCAGGCTACACTAATGGTGCCAAAGGTGGTTCTACGAGCGACTGACTCATGGGCTGCACTTAGTTTTTCACAGGACTGCACAGAGTGCTGTGAAAGCATTCTTTTTCACATGGCTGTACGTGGTTTGTTTTAGTCTAAATGAATTCTACAATCAAAATTGTTTTCAGAATGACTAATAGCGTTACATGAGTCAGCATGTAATGCTGCATGTAATTTTCCTCAGCAGGGCTTGCAGCAATATCTGCTTCCACGTAAGAATTCTCCTAAATATTTTCCCTGCATGAGTCATCCTTGTCACACAGCAGTGGTTTCTTTATGACATTTAATTCACTGGTATGGACATTCTGGGGAAAAATATTTGAAAAGAGAGCACTGAAACAAAAAATACTTGTAGACTCGAAATCACCAACATATAATATAAAAATATGATTTAAATGGTGATAAAGGAAATGAAAACCCTAGCAAAGTTTTGAAAAAGTAGGTAAGACTTTTTTCTTAAATTTATGACATAGGCCTACTGAGCAAAATATTTCATCACCAAAGTCAAAATGTCACATTTTTTGACCAGGAGGCAATCTGGGGCTAAAAGAAAGTGACTGACAGGTTGATGCTGACACAGCTTCACAGGTAGCAGCTGGTAGCTGTATGTTAGGCTTCACCTCTGCTAATTCAATTTATAGAAGTAGACCTCTCAACCATGCTTGTGGCTGTGGCGTTTTTGAATTTTGGAGCTTTTTAAATGGAATTATCTGACTAATTCTAAGGCCTGGAGTCTGGTTAATTATAGCCTACTAAGAGTTTCTATTCCATTATTGGTGAGTGGAAGTGTTCAGGTATTTTACTTGTACATTACTCAGCACTAATTAGCAGTTGCTGTGCAATGCACCCATACAGTCTTTGGATGCACCCTGTTAACCAGGGTTGCTACCATTAGCTAACGGACTTCACTCTCTCATCCAAAACTAGTCACCTCTGGCTTAAAAAACAACATGAAAGTGGCCAGTATGCTAACGCCTGATGTTTCAAAGCCAGGCTTTAGTAACCAATGGGTGATGTACAGTAGTATTGACTACATTTATCTGTTATATACAGTGTAACATTTTAACCTAAAAGGCCAAAGTTTTTAATTATTAATTGAAATCTCCATAACAGAGGCTTAATGATATAATGGAAACAATAGATTTGTTAGGATCTTCTGACGACGCTGAACACATCGGTGCCCTGCAACCGCCGCGAGCATGTATCTGAAGAGGATGTTGCAAAGTTTGTTGTGGCAGTACTTCTGGTAGAGTTCATAGTAGCTGGTGCCCAAAGCCTAATCTGTTAAAATCCATGATCCATGGGCACCAGAGGACGTGATCATCATGTAGCTTTGCCCGCTTGCCTTCAGGCAGTCAAGAACCAACATCATCAACACTGATTAACACCAAATATCACCCCCAAATCCAACTTCAGTTTTTCCATCATTTATAAGACCTGAAGACAGAAAACAGAAGGAATGAATGCAACTAAAGCCTCCTCCTAAAAACTCTTCACCTGGGGATACATCTGGAGCTTTATTGCTAGGCTGGCTGTAGTTAGCCGTAGCTTCAGTTAGAAGTGTAAAGTAATTTTTTTTCTAAGTTCCTTGTAAAATGTTGACTTTATGAGCAATCCTAGAAAGACATGCTGTTCTGCCACAGAGGTAGGATAGTTGAAGCACAGCTGTGGCGCCACCTGCTGGCTGATGGCGCCTCATTTGGTTGGTTTTAAAGATGCCAGACAAAAAGCTCGACAGTATGTAGAAGTAGCAGTTATTTTGTTATTATGTAGTTAAATTTACAAATAGACATCGCAAAACATTACTGATGCAATTTTTATGCTATGATATAATCTAAATACAGTGTGTCCTTCACAGAATTATAAAGTTTGGTCTATAAATTTTGGGCAATGGCATATTATATGTAATTTTGCCTGTGTACACCACAGTGGGTTCTAAAACAAGTATGCACTTCTTTGAGCATATGACACCAAGATCAATGTGTACCTGAATGCTAAGAAAACATGTAGAAGTCTTGGAATGCTCAAAATGTGAGGCACATAACATTGTGTTGGTATAGTGTTTATTGTTGACGTGACAGGAGACAAAAGCATGAGTTGTGACATGTGCAGCACTATACTGTGTTCTCAGATTCATCCAAATGCAGTAAAGGTGATTAGATGGCACATCACACACTGGTTGTGAGGGTAAGAAGTGGACTATTCTGCAATCAATCGTCTGATCTGAAAAACACTGAAGGCAATCAAACAGTAGCAGTATAGGACTAATTTGTCCAACTACATTTGACCTACTGAAAATAGTAGATAGTGCTTAAAAATACTTCTAATGTTTCAACGGTTAATGAAATATCTCTGTTCAGCCCTTAAAGCCATAAGTTTGACCTTTTAGTCAAGTCATTCTATAAAGTAACTTTAGAGTTACTGTAGCTAAACATGGTCTTGGAATAGTTTTCCTGGACATGGCTGTTGATGACCTTTGTACTCTAACCTTATTTAGGAATAAAAATTATTCAAAGAAAGAAAGACTCTAGATCATACAAAGAAAGTAACAACTGGTTGAAATCAGTAGAAATGGAAGCATTTTGTCTGATTTCAGCCTAAGTGCTTAGCATGAATATACTGTATCAGTGACCAATCACAAAAAGTATTTTGTTTTTGCAGCTCGACATAATATCGCATAAATCTCCAATGTGTTTCAAATACATTTAAATGGACGGTATTCCTGAACAAACTAAGTCATGTGTCCATGTCGACTGAAGTATTGCTAGATCATAAAGTAAAACTATGACAGGTACCCAAAACATTTGACATGTAATTTGGGACTTAATTTAAATTTAGTCATTCAAAGCTTTGGAGTATATTAAGATTTCATTTTATTTGTATGGGTAGATCTGATGGTTGGTGTGGTTTTTTTGACATAATTTTTGTAATTTTGTCGGTCAGTACGCCACTCCAGAGGATTTAAATCAAGCAATCAAAATGTGACTAAACTGCAGAGTTTCAGCGTCGAGGAGTTTAACAAAAGTGTTGCATTCACTGTTTAGGAATTACAGCCTTTTTTGCACATAGTCCCATATTTTTTCCAGGCTCAACAGGACAAATTGACATATTTTCAAACGTGAGAACAGTGTTTAATGATTAGATTAGATTGTATTCTTTTTCAGTCAATGAGTGCTTGAAGTCTAAAACTCATGGACATCACCAGATGCTGCCCTTCCTCCTTTGGGATGCTCTGCTAGGCCTTCAGTTGCTGATCATCTGTGGAGTTTTCTCCCTTCAGTTTTTTCTACAGTAACTGAAAGGTGTGCACTCTATTGGGTTGCCATCAAGTGACTGACTGGATCATTCATTTTCCTTGAGAAATCCTTTTGTAGTGTGCTGTGAGTCATTATCTGATCAGTTTTGCAACAATTGTCTGAAAACTCTCTGAGCAGGGAGTACAGCCCTCAGAATTCATCTTGCTATTTCTAACAGCAGACACTTCATCAGTAAACACTAGTGATCAAGTTCCACACACGCTGATGCCATTGTCAAACATTGCCTCTACCATGTTTGATAGATAATGTTGTACGCTTCAGATCATGAGCTGTTTCTCTCCTTCTCCGTGCCTCTTTCTTCCCATTATTCTGGTTCATCTCGGTTTCATTGGCCCAATTTTTTTTTTTTTTCCCCAGAACTGGATGGGCACTTCTGGCAAAGTCTAATCTGGCCTTCCTGAATATCAGTGTAACCAGTGGTTTGCACTTTGCTTTAAAACCTCTATATTTTCATTTATGAAGCCATCTCTTAATTGTAGACCTTGACAATGATATCCCTATCTTCTTGAGAGTAATAAATGGGACTTGGTCATATGTTGTGAAGGGGCTCTTCTTAACCAAGGAAGAAAATTATATTGTCCTCCATGGTCTTCCAGACTTTTTGGTGTTGTTAAGCTGGCCAGTTCATTCCTTCTTTTTAAAAACTTACCAAATTGTTGATTGGGCTGTTTGTGAGGTTTTTGCTGTTTCTGAGAGTATTATTTTGGTTTTTCAGACTAATGACCTCGTGCACTTTTATTGACTCCTCTTTGAACCTCACAAACAGTCTTTACTTAAACCGTGCATACAACTGTTTCACGTGTGAATCTACGATTCATTAGTGTTTTCGTACCTGAATTTATTTGTACTCTACAACTAAATTTAGAACTGCTTTAGACCATGAACATGAACAAATGATGAAGGCCGGGTTGTTTTAGAAATGTTTGGAAACATTTTGGAAAACTGCACCTTTTCTGATTTCCTTCTCAGACACTGTTGTTTCTCGAGTCACACTTACTCCTGCTTTATTGCCTTAGCTTCTGTCTTCTGTAAGAACAAAACTGGTTGGTGCACATGTGTGTGGTTTTGTGCACAGGGTTATACACACATAATAGTGTAGGAGGCCCCTTGAGAGTTCCAGTAAATGGCTTCTAAATGCAGATTCAACACCTCAGATCACCTCCAGATCTTTTATAGGTTTCATTTTCATGGAATAAAAAGGAACATGCTTCACCTGGCCATGAAACTGCTTCTGCTTTTGAGCCTCTAAAAATGGAAAGCTGTGAATAAAAATGACTCTAATTCCAGTTAATGCAATGCTTTTGTTAAACCAGCTGAAAAAAATAATAAAGTTGAAAGTCTGCACTTCAATCACATATTGATTGTTTCCTGTCTATGTCACTGTGGTGTTACACAGAGGCAAAATTACAAAAAAAATGTATCTTTGTCCAAAAACGTATGGACAAGTCATCAATTACTCTGAGAGCTGCAATTGCATGATAAAGACTTTTTTTATATTTTTACTCATGAGCAATATATTTACATTGAAACAAACCATAAGGTCTAAGATTCTGCACACTGCAGAAACAGCCTAATACCGTTTTGAACTTTTAAGTTCTAGGGTTTTCGAGAAGACTCTGGCTTTATGTCTGACTGCTAAACATTTATACTAAAGGCTCAAATGACATGGGAAAAAGGAAGCCCATTGTAAAATTTTTATGCTCACTACAAATTAAAGACAAAGCCCCAATTTCAGGACCGGTTTTATGACAGACCACAGAAACTCTCACTGAGCTCCCACAGCTTCTTGGCCACTACATCATCTCTCGCCTTCGGATGGATGTTGAGCAGCGGCGCACATTTGGTGAAGTAGTGGCCACTGAGGTGCTCGATGCCTTGCTCCAGGGCACAGTGAAGAGTAGTCTGAGCGCCAGAGTCAGCATCCACAAAGAACAGGAAGATGATCGGCATGAAGAAGAGCCTCCACCACATGCCTGCATAACGACTAATCTCCGTTTTTATGGGTCCTATAGAGAGAAAGAAAATGACATCAGGTGTTGATGTTGTGCAGCTGGATGGAACCAAGTCAAGGGAGGAGCTGTTCAACTTTGTCTATGGCAACATCCCCTGAACAACATCCAGAACTCTCTCTCAACAAAGAAGCTAAAGCTTGGAGGGGTCTTCAACCTTCCACCACCATGTTTGATAGTTAGTATGAGGTGTTCGTTGTTTGTGCTTATATGTTGTGTTTGGTGCTTTTGCATTCTCCACTTTGGTTTCATCTATCCAAAGGACATCATTCCAGAAGTCTTGTGGTTTATGCAGATGCCATTTTCTAGAACCTAACCCATGCTGCGATGTTCTTTTTAGAGAAATGAGGCTTCCAAACAAGCCATACTTGTTTGGTCATCTTCTAATTGTAGTGTCATGAACTTTAACATTTAACATGCTAACTGAGGCATGTAGAGTCTGAGATTCAGCAGGAACTGTTTCCCTAATATAGACCAATGGGCAACGAAACAGGGCACAGGGCAATGAAATGCAGTTAGAATCTACCAGAAGTGCAAACAGTAGTACTGTGCGAAGCTATGGGAGACATGGGATCATATATCCTGTGTTTGTCATATGAGGTTATATTTACCAAATTTTAGAGCCTGTTAAGGCCCAGGCCCTTTTTTTCCATTGTGTCCTGATACATAAAACCTTTGAATTGAAAGCGGGTGTACTTTCTGTTTCACTCGACTGTCTGTTGGATTAGTGCAGGGCTGACTTTGTCAGCCATGGATACTGCTAGGTTATGTCCTAGATAGGAGCAGAGACATTATGAGAGAGAGCCACTCAAATAACTATAAATTTAGGGGAATATTTTAATAGCAAAGATGGTGGCACAAGTATAGAATCTACTGAGAAAAGCTCTTAAAAAGAAGAGAGAGGGAAAGGCGTGTTCAGAGGCAGCAAGAAAGAGAGAAAGAAAGAGAGGAGTGTGGAGGTAAGAGTAGGGACTTTGCATGAAGGGACTATGACTGGCAAAGGGAGAGAGCAGCAAT
>JAMQGT020002968.1:0-10602 GCA_024447675.2 Pterophyllum scalare | reverse complement strand
AAGCAATACGTAACTGAACCAATAGGGTTACACAGCACCCATTAACGTATTGCTGTCGGTGATGGTTGTTCACAGTGGACACTGATGGCTTCTTTTACTCCTCTTTCAAACCATCTGTCTTCTTTATATCTCTTTAAGAAAAATGTTCACCATTGCACCACCTGCTATTTCACACAACAGGTTCTTTTCTGAAGAAAGAGTGGACCATCCCATCACACAGAAAGTCAGCCAGAGATGGAGTTTGACAGTTTCACTACATGGAGTGAAATCTGTTTCTGCCTTCCTTTGACCACACTGGCCATCTTTTGGGTGTGTTGTGTGGTATGTAAAGAGTTACTTTTATTACTTTCAAAGTGTCACTCCCATTGAAGCAGTCACTGTTGCAACCATATTCTTACATTAAAATAAATGTCCACTTTTGACAATAAAGGCTGTGTTTTTTTAAGCTCATAAAAACTTAGATCTAAGGGGGTTTTGTAGTCCATCACATCACACTGCAGGTTTTAGAACTTTTTCATTTTTTTCATTAGTCAAACTCAAAAATACTTCCTGGATGTTTAATACAATAACAGCAGATGGAGAAAAATCAAACTAATTCCCTCATTCCTGCATGATCTGATGTGAGCTCTTTACTTCAACAGGTTGTGTTTATTAGTTCATTAATGTGACTTTAATGAATATTTCCCACAGGTACGAAGGGAGCAGGCCCCTGTCATCTATTACACAAACCTCCTCATCTCCAATATAATACAGTTCAGCGTGATCATCTTTAGGAATTTTAATCAAGGCAGTAGACAAGTCGAAACTATTGGTATTTGCACAGCTGGTGTGATGACTAGTCTTTACTTCAGGATGTTCATTGCTATTGAAAGGTACCTGCCTGTCTTCCTGTGTGTATGTCCATGTGCCTGAACATTAAATGATATTCTCAAGAATCCTTATATAGAGTAAGATACTGATTGTGATAATCTGAATATTTGTCTGTCTTGCACTGCAGATGTTTTGTCATCGCCTACCCACAGTCAAACTGGATCAGACATACTGGGGGGTCCATGCTGGTTTCTGTCCTGGTCTGGGCCTTTTGTATTAGCACTGTATCTCTTACCGTGTTCTTCGGTCAGATTATAGTGGTCTTTGTTTTGGGCCTCCTTCCAGCTCCCCTGTTCATCTTCTTCTCAGCTTGGACCTTCAAAGCCCTGCCTGCTGCCACCTCAGTGCCCACTGATAAAAAACGAAGAATTGTAGGAACTTTGGTTCTGTTGTTCATTAATATTTTTCTGATGATCCTTCCCTCAATCATCTCCTTTATTATTTTATCACTTGTATTTTTTAATTATGATGTCATGTTCTTCTCTTTTGTTTTGTTCCTGCTCAGCCCTATTGCAGATTTGATTCTGGTTTTTTTCATGCAGAAAGGGCCAATTGACAAGCTGCTGTCACGTTTGTGCTGCTGCATTAAGAACAACACCACAGCAGATGTAGCTGGACATCAGCAGCCACATGAGTTAGTGTTGCAAGGAGAAAGGGAGAGAGAAAGCAAACCAAACTGTAGAGAAATTGAACAAACATAAGCCTTTACAAATAATGCTGTAAAGTGTACATTTGACAGTAGATTCAGCTTGATGTGACAACTGTATCCTCAGCTAAAGCTGAAATCCAGTTACTGGAAACATCTTGACTGGATTTTATGAATGAAACTCTAAAAAACAACAAAAACAAAAACAAAACAAAAAAACTATAAATATTAAAGAGCTTTTTAATGGAACTACATTTGTGATCCTGTGCTATAACATTTGCATTTCCTATGATCTATTGATTAATTGTATGTATGTAATAGACCACCACTGATTTGAACCACTGTACTACTTATTGTTCCCTGTTTTGGCTGCACAGACTGCTGATCAGATTGTAACTGATCCTTTGACAGCTATTACTGTCATGGTCCGTGAGTCTGTGGGTCATTTTTTGGCTTTTCTGATCTTATCATTTTTTATAGCTTTTGGTTTGCTTTTTATTGTTATTCTTGCACTGTCATTTTGATTACTATTCAGCTGAGTTTCATTATTTTGTTTTCATGATTATTCTAATATTATAGAATTCCATCCATCCATCTATTCTCTTCCGCTTTATCCGGGGCCAGGTTGCGAGGGCAGCAGCCTAATTAGTGAAGCCCAGGCTTCCCTCTCCCCAGCCATCTCCACCAGCTCATCCGGGGGGACCCCAAGGCATTCCCAGGCCAGCCAAGAGATATAATCTCTCCAGTGTGTCCTGGGTCTACCCCGGTGCCCCCCTCCCGGTGGGACATGCCCGGAACACCTCACCCAAGAGGTGTCCAGGAGGCTTTTATGCACATTGGTCAATCAGGTATTATACAGCAGAATATATTGTTTTGTACTTAAATGACAGTGAGGACTGGGTTTGTTCTTTATTTTGGGATGGGTTTTTATTATAACTATTATTACTTCCTTTTTTCTCTTTCTCTATGGGTAATTTTTGTACGATTGTATTTTTGTAATGTAAACATTTCAATAAATATATTGAACACTAAAATCCAAGCTTTAATGTCATCAAGACAAGAATGAAGAGATTTAATTGAGAAGTCATACTTCTGCTTTAATGGCACATAGATCTGGCTATTATTGGCGTAGCAGTGAAAAGAGATTACATGTTTTCTAAGAATGGATCCCAATGGAAGCAGTGCAAAAAGCAAGGGCCCCAAAACTGAACCCTGTGTAACCCCACATAACAGGGTGGCAAAGGAGGAATCAGAGCCAGCAATACGTAACTGACTCAAAGGGGCCCAGAAGCCCATTGCTGTATGAGTTCCACTTTATTAATGTGAACAAGACCTGGGAGGAAGCACAGGCATACTGCAGAGAGATTTATACAGACCTGGCCAAAGTGAAAGACCTGACAGACATGAGCAGACTCCAGAACTCCACACAGAATGGAGGAGAAGCCTGGATTGGACTGTACAGCAAACCAGGAGCAGGAAACAGGACGTGGCACTGGTCTCTGCCGGGGGTGGAGGAGTACTCTGATAATAAGAGCTGGTGGGGATGATAAACAGCCAAATGATAATGAATACCCCGAGAACTGTGTGCTTACAACAGGAAAGTGGTCAGATTATCCATGCAGTGACGCTAAGTTGGTTCATCTGCTATGATGGTGAGAATATGTGGACATTAATGTGATGAAACAATATTCAATAATGATATAATCTCATTTATAATCTGTGTTGTATCAAATATTCCTGAGTTGAAAGAGTCAGTTTGAAGAATGAGACAAATGACCTGATAAAGATGTTTTTGTGTTTTTCTGTTGGTTCCACAGAAACCATGAAGGACAATAAAAAGTTTCATGTGATTAAACAGGATAAGAGCTGGACTGAGGCTCAGAGCTACTGCAGAGACCATCACACTGACCTGGTCAGTGGACTCAATCAGACACACAGCACAGAGTTTCAGCAGCTGGACACATCTGCAGGCTTCTGGATTGGCCTGTTCAGAGACACCTGGACGTGGTCAGATGGGAGTAACTTCTCCTTCAGACACTGGGACATGGACTCCTTCAATGATGGACTCAGCGGAGAGAAATGTGCTACGACTCTGTTGGACAGATCAGGAAGGTGGAGGTCTGATGGATGTGACCAAAGAAAGCCTTTCTTCTGCTACGAAGGTCAGTTGGAAAGGATTCATCTCAGTGGTTTTCCCAAACAGGAGAATCCCTGTTATAGGCACGTTTAGACCCTTTTAAACTGAACGTCATCACCCCTAAAATGGACTAAAGTAAAAGTGTTATGAATATTGCTTCTCAGTATTATTTTCAAACACTGTACTCATCATGTTTCTAGGCCTTTTTCCCAGTGTTTGTCTGTAGTTCTTTTGAGGTTCTGTCATTGTTTTATTACTTCTGTGCTCTGAGTTTGATCATGATCTTTGATCCTCAGTTTATTGTAGTTAGAATATTTCTGTAGCCAGGGTTCCCCTCTATTCTAGACCGTGTTCTGTCTTTGACGGGTGTGTTCTAGAGGAAAAAACTCGCTGACAAAGTCTGGGTGCATATAGAGAGTTTACTGCAAAACAGAGAGTGTCAATGCAGATGCTACACCTGGGAGAGGAGGGCCAGTCTTCCTGTCTCCCAGAGAAAAGGGTTACCAAAGGTTATATACTGTTTCTTCCTGGCCAACTCCCACATTTCTGACTTCTACCATATATAATAATGGAGTATGGCCAGTTCCTTATTTGGAGAGATAGTCCACAGAGGGGCTCTGTGCCGCATACCTTTGTGATGATGTCAGTTCGAGGCCTAAACTCAAGGCCTTTATCCTAATGAAAGCAACCATACTTACCTGCAGTTTAACATAGTAGCATAGTTTAAATCACAGTAGATCAGACACTACAACTCTTTAGGTTTTTAGTATTTTTGTAGTAAAGTTCTGTGAACGCTCCGGTTTGTAGTCCTGCTGTATCATTCCTTTTCTCCTGTGTTGGGTTGTCTGGTCCTCATCTTTGCAAGGTGTTTACCTGCCTTATGTTGTGTTTCTATGTTTAGTTATCATCTGTCTCCCCTTCCAGTTCATGAGTCATTCATAGTCCATGTTGTGATGTTCCTCTGTGTGTGTGCGTCCCCATGTTTTGCCAAGTTGAGTCTGTGCCTTGTTTCATCTCTTCCTGTTTTATTTTGACATTTTCCTATTCTGTGTGTCTGTCTGTGTGTGTGTGTGTGTGTGTGTCTGTGTGTGTGTGTGTGTTTTCTGTGTCTCATTCAGTTCCTTGTCACATTGTCATCTGTGTCTCCAAAAAGCTGTGTGTCCCTTTCTCGGTTTTCCCTTTTTTTAATTCCAGCCTGTTGTATTGTGGACTTTGTTCAACCTGCAGTTAAGGATTTTGTATTTTCATATGAGTGACGTTGGTAATGACGGAAGCCGAGAGCGGCCATGGTACGTATATACTTTTTTCTGACGGTTTTGTCAAGCTAACGAGTTATCTTATCACGAGAAAACGCGTTATATCGTGATAACAAGATAAACAACTCCTTATCTCGAGAAAACGGTCATCCTTACCTTGAGAAAGCAGTAATTGTTTTCTTGTGATAACGGGATAAGTAAGTCCTTATCTCGAGAAAACGAATTTTGTTTTCTCGAGATAACAAGTTAATTTACTGATGGTTTTCTCAAGATAAAGACTTATGTATCTCATTATCTCGAGGAAACAGTAATTGTTTCCTCATGATAACGAGATAAATAAGTCCTTATCTTGAAATAATGAATTTTGGTTTCTCAAGATCACAAGATGATTATCTTTTCTTGAATGCTCATGATCAGCACACTCCAGGCCCTCTCCCAGTGAAGGAGAGCCGCTCGTGACTGGGCTAGGGTACAGCCGAATGATGGTCCCCCCTCTCCAATCGCGCATTCATGTTTGTGGAGAACCTGGTGCTAAATAACTTGTAAACAACCTGATTCTGGGTCAGGGTCTTGTGCGTAGCAGAGCAGCTAATCGCTGCGATCGATTGAATATCAGCCCTTGATCCAAGCTTTTGTTGGTCTTCGGGCAGATGGGCGGCCGACCGTGATCCTGATGTTTCTGTGTGTTTTTATGTGTAATGTCTTTACTTATATTGGTAAATAGAGTGCAGTCAGCATGATTTATGAGGTGCTTATACAATGAATCACAAAAGTGAGTCCACCCCTCACATTTCTGCAGATATTTAAGTATATCTTTTCATGGGACAACACTCACAAAATGACACAAGTTATTTAGCACCAGGTTCTCCACAAACATGTACAAACGTGCACAATTGGAGAGGGGCGACCGTCGTTTGGCCGTCCCCCAGCCCAGTCACGAGCGGCTCTCCTTGGGGTGCTGATCATGAGTATTCAAGAAAAGATAATCATGTTGTGATCTCAAGAAAACCATCTGTACATTAACTCATTATCTCGAGAAAACAAAGTTATTTATTGTTTATCTTGTTATCACAAGAAATGATTACCTTTTTCTCGAGATAACGATTACCATTTTCTCGAGATAAGAGTTATTTATCTCAAGAAAACGGTAATCGTTATTTCGTGGTACCAAGATAAATATTTTGTTATCTCGAGAAAACTATCAGAAAAAAGTTTATACGTACCATGGCCACTCTCGGCTTCTGTAACTAATAAAACAGCTCTGCATGTTAAGATTTTTGCCACTGCGTCCTGCATTTAGGTTCAACCCTGCAAGCCACCCAGCCTACCCCTGACAGTATTTGGCTAACTTACCTATTGGAGACAGTTCAGGTTTTAATGTCCAGCATGGTGACAATGCACTGGCACAGAGGCGCAAGTAAAACTTGTGGTGTTCTCTGCAAGAAAAAAAAATGCTCATTTCACGACACAAGCCAGTGACAATTTAAAAACCACTTTGAAACGTTGGCATGAAAAAGTGCAAACTGTTCTTGTAATATAGGAGCCATTGCTAGAACTTCAAGTGTCTTAAATGGTTCCCCAAGTGCAGAAAAATGAGTTTCCTCCAAAGGGTTGCTGGCAGCTTCATTAGAGATAATGCAGTCATTTGAGAGGGGCTCAAAGTAGAGCCGCTGTTCCTCCACATCAAACTGAGCCAAGTTAAGGTGGTTTGGGCATCTGACTGGGATGTCTCCTGGGTGCCTCTTGGGTCTCACCCATTGGCTGTGTCCAAACTCTTGACTGGTACTGTATAAATGATCCCTCTATCCATTTTCTTATGCTCATCCTTTTCAGGGTCGCTAAACACACATAAAAAAAATCCACCCTCACCCTGTGGGCAGTCTTGTTCCTCTAATATTGAGGGTTTTGCACAGTATGTTAGTTGTTCCCAGGACTGCGCTCTTCTGGACAGAGATCTGTCATTCCTGGAATCTGCTGGAGCCATTCTCCCAGCCACTTGGTTATGGCGCTTCATGTATGCATTGCCTGTTAGTATCTTGCACCCTGCTGTGATGTGCTGGATTGTCTCAGGGGCATCTCTGCACTTACTTAGATTTTGATCTTCCCATGCTATGTAGCATATTGGGCAGCAAATGAACACCACTGGTTCCAATCTTGTGCCAGGGCTTCAGCTTCTTCCCATGGCATATTTGATGCCTTTAGATCTTGGTTGAGTCTCCTTCACTGGGTGTTACAGAGGCATCCATGTGCTCTTCTGGCACAGAGACTGCCAGTGCATTTGCGTCATGGCAATCTACGCATTGTCCATATGGAGGATGTGGGATGATGTTGTGAAGTTTGACCACGCCACAGCATCATAGCACTTTCTTATTGTTTATGTGGTTGGTGTACCGGATCTTGATGTAAACTGGCACTTTCCAGGTCTCACTGGCACAAATGGCAGTTGGGATCATGATCGAGTTAAACAAACAGAACTAGATCTTAAGGGAGATGGTTGGGGAAGATCAGATCTTCTTCATCCTCCTAAATACCACTACTGCCTTCCCAATAAGACATTTGATGTTCTCCTCTGTGTTGCCACCTTGGGAGAGCACACTGCCAAGTAGGTGAACTTCTACTTCTTCCAGCTTCTGTGTCTCAACGAAATTTCTCCGCTGTTGATCCGTGGTGCTGACATGCATGATCTTTGATTTCTCTGCGCTGATCCTAAGGACAACTTTACTGGTTTTTCCTTGCAGGTCAGTCATCCCTCGTTGTAGTTTTAGCTCATTTTCCTCGAGCAGGGCGATATCGTCACTGAAGTCCAAGTTGCCGTGATGGTCGTGGTCAGACCAATACGCCACATGATGTAGTCAAGGGCAATGAGGAAAAGTAGCTGCAAAAGGATGCAACCCTGCCTGATGCCGGAGGTGATCTCAAAGAAGTTGGTGTGGCCACTTTTGGTCTTGAGGCAACAGTTCAAGTACAGGTCCCTGAAGATGTTGTTGAAGATGGCTGGGATGTTGTACAAGCACAGGATCTGCTAAAGGGGATTGCACGGACGCTGTCGAAGGCTTTCTTGAAATCAACAAAGTTGATGGCAAGTTTTTGTCAGTACTGGACGCACTATTCGATAATATTTCTTAGGGCGAAAATCTGCTGTGTGGATGATTGGCTGCTTTGAAACCTGGCTTGTTCTTCTCACAGTCGTTAGTCGAGGGCACGTCACAGTTGTTGGTGAAGGAAGACACAGAACGCCTTGTCGGGCACAAGGAGGAAGCTGATTCCTCTCCAGTTGGTGCACTCCAGAGGTGGCAGAAGTACTGACATTCTGTACTTAAGTAGAAGTACAAGTACTTGTCTTAGAAAAATACTTTGGTAAAAGTCGAAGTACTGGTTCCACTTCTTTACTTTAGTAAAAGTAAAAAAGTACAGGCTCTGAAATGTACTCAGAGTAATAAAGTAACAGTAGCTCTTTGGAGGACGTTTCTACCTGCTATTGTTGTGTAAAGCTGACTGAAGCTCATTATATATTATTGTAATAATCTAAAATAATCCATGAGAATAGAAACGTTATTCCAATCTGAACTTTAATCCTAATGAATGCACTCAGCTTCAATCTGTTCTGTAGGACACAAACTGTGAACTCAGCTCCAGTCTCTGTGTCCTCCATAGTAGAGGGTGGCTGTGCCTCCACCTAAACACCAACATGAGGATACTCAGGGGTTCCAGTGGGACTCAGAAGGTGGAGGAACCCTAAGATCAGCTGTAGTGGCTCTGCATGGGGGAGGAGAACCACAGCTTTGTATTGTGAGCTGCAGTAAATGATGTTGGTGTGCAGGCTGTGATCAGCTGACCTGCTGCTGCTGCTCTGAGGTTTACTGCTCTGTGTGGATGAAGTGACCTCACAGAGATGTAACCCAGTGTTTCACAGCTGTCTGAGCTGATCTCCATCCCCACACTGACAGCATACAGGCTGTAGAAATGTGGGACTCAGTGAATGAATCTCAGCATCAGCAGCTTTGATTCAGACACTGATGTAACCTGTAACTGTGAGCATGAACACAGAGCTTTACTGTAACTACAGTACAGCAGGCTGACCTGTTTATCCTGCACTAAACTGCACTATTTTCATACAATCTTTGAATAACACAAAGTCAGCATACCTCAGTGTGTTCCCTTTAACTCTAACCTCTCTCCTTCCTCTCCTTCCTCTCTCTCCATCTCTAAGTGAACTTCTCTCTCTCTGCTCTCCCTGAAAGACAACAGCATGCAATGTATGTATGAAGATATGATTAGGGACTGAACCCCCCTGCAGGTCTGATCCTAGAATCGCCCCTGAGCCCCAGAACCCGAGAGGATGTAAGTTCAGTATATCGGATCATAGATTCCTTTAAATCTGCGTGTATGCTGAACGTGTTTCAGAGGTTTCACAGATTTGAGGAAACGCTGAAATGTTTTGTTACATTCTGACCTCTTCTTCTGTCCAACTGGACCGAGCACACAGACACTTTCCAGGTTCCAGATTTCTCTGATTTCACTGTTTCTGTGCTTTTTATGGCAGATCTGCAGCTGATTCTGATCAAGGAAAACAAGACCTGGGAGGACGCTCTGAGTTACTGCAGAGAACTACCATGACCTGGTTACCATCTCCAACCCTCAGGAGCAGGAATGGGTCCAGGAAAGAGCCCAAGAGGCCTCGACTCCTTTTGTGTGGCTGGGACTGCACTACTCCTGCCTTCTGGATTTGTGGTTCTGGGTCAATGATAATCTCGTGTGTTATGATAAGTGGGCCGTGGAGGGACCGACTGCAGACTGTGGCATGTCTGCAGCCATGATCAGAGGACAGGGTGGGTGGGTCAGTCAGAGGGGAAATGAGACGTTTAATTTTATTTGTTCCAAACACTAAGTTTGAATCCTAAAATCACTTGTTAGCTCAGCACTTTGATGCTGTGGGGTGGACCTCTCTGACTGCATGTGTGCTCAGTGTCTCAGTCTGTGGGTTTGGAGTGGGAGAAGAAGGAGCAGCAGGCTGATTCACTGCAGGTTGGATATGTGGAGAAAGCAGCCTGCTGTTCATTGGCCTCTCCTTTCCCAGAGTCAGGGACACCTTGATGACTTCCTGCATTGTTGCTGCATCACTTCATGATTAAACTGCTGCAGGGTGATCCTTTTGGCTTCGATTCAGTTAAGATGTGACGATGGCTGTAATATTTCTGCTTCATATACTGTAAACCAGTGCATCCCAGCAGCTCATCTGGAGCCTCAGCTGGAATTACAGTGGCTGAAACCATGTGAACCCATATTTGTGTCATAATTATTATGAGTTATAGAATCTGATCCTCTGTTTGCATGAAGCCTAATAAACTACTGAGAGTCACACTGCTCATCACTGTTCATTTGTTTAAGCAGGGACGTCTGTTAGATTAGATTGCTTTATTGTCACTGAACGTTCAGCGAAATTTACATTGCAGCTACCGTTTAAAAGACATATATACACATATATTCACTATACATAAAAACAATAGTAAAATAAATATAATAAACTGTGCAGAATAAAGTCACCAGCCTCCTTCTTATTAAGTGGGAGGGATTAAGTGTGCGGCTGAAGAGGGGAGTAGGTGCGTGAGTGCAGTGTGTGATTGTAGTGGGGGGGTGAGTGTGTAGGTGTTGCTGTTGGGGGAGGTGTCTGAGTGTGAGTGGCCAGGTCTGTG
>JAMQGT020002967.1:0-11259 GCA_024447675.2 Pterophyllum scalare | reverse complement strand
CAGCACTTCCCCTACAGCACACTTACAAGGTACAGATGTGAGAGAGATAGAATCTAAAAAAAAAACATAAATCCAGAATCACATTGTATGATTTTTAATTAATTAATTAGCATTTTATTGCATGGAAAAGACCAAAGAGCTGTCTAAGGACACCAGAGACAAAATTGTAGACCTGCACAAGACTGGGATGGGCTACAGAACAATAGGCAAACAACTTGGTGAGAAGGCAACAACTGTTGGTGTAATTATTAGAAAATGGAAGCAATACAAGATGGCTGTCAATCTTCCTCAGTCTGGGGCTCCATGCAAAATCTCATCTCGTGTGATAAGGATGATTCTGAGAAAGGTCAAGGATCAGCCCAGAACTACACGGGGGGACCTGGTCAATGACCTGAAGCGAGCTGGGACCACAGTCTAAAAGATGACTTTTAGTAACACACTGTGACGGCAGGGCATAGTGTAGGGCACGCAAGGTCCCCCTGCTGAGGCCTGCAAATGTCCAAGCCCATTTAAAGTTAACCAATGACCATCTGGATGATCCAGGAGGCATGGGAGAAGGTCCAGTGGTCAGATGAGACCAAAATGGAGCTTTTTGGTATCAACTCGACTCGCCATGTTTGGAGGAAGAAGGATGAGTAAAAACCCAAGAACACCATCCCAACCGTGACGCATCGGGGTGGAAACATACTTTGGGGGTGCTTTTCTGCAAAGGGGACAGGACGACTGCATCGTATTGAAGGGAGGATACTTACTTAGTCCTCTTCACCCTTTTGGGACATAAGGCCGCAAGGGAGAATGGATGAGTGTATCATGAGATTTTACCCAACAACCTCCTTCCCTCAGTAAAAGCATTGAAGATGGGCCATGGCTGGGTCTTCCAGCATGACAAGGACCCGAAACACACAGCCAGAGCAACTAAGAGTGACTCCGTAAGAGGCATTTTAAGGTCCTGGAGTGGCCTAGCCAGTCTCCAGACGTGAACCCAACAGAAAATCTTTGGAGGAGCTGAAACTCAATGTTGCCCAGCGACAGCCCGAAACCTGAAAGATCTGGAGAAGATCTGTATGGTGGAATGTGCCAAAATCCATGCTTCAGTGTTTGCAAACTTGGTCAAGAACTACAAGAAACATCTGACCTCTGTAATTGCAAACAAAGGTTTTTGTACCAAATATTAAGTTCTGTTTTTCTGTTGTATCAAATACTTATTTCATGCCATTAATTGTTTCAAAATCATACAATGTGATTTTCTGGATGTTTATTTCTTTTTAGATTCTGTCTCTCACAGTTGAAGTGTACCTACAATAAAAATTGCAGACCTCTCCATTCTTTGTATATGGGAAAACCTGCAAAATCGGCAGTGTATCCAATACTTATTTTCCCCACTGTAGATGGAAAGTATCAGCTGAAAAGGCTGATATTTTTAGCAATACATTATTTTAAGCATGCAAGTTCATTCACATATTAAAATAGTCCGAATACAACGCCACAGGGACTGTGTGTTTATAAGTTCAGACTACTGCTGGCAATGTGTAAGACATGACTTTATCCACATCAAAACTAGTATTAAGTCTGTGATCTCATGGTAATTGGTAATTATTTGCTACCAAAAATCCATGATCCTAAACTTAATATCCACATTTAAATCTCAGCTGGTCTGATGGTGATTCATTTCTGAACCTGGTTTCAAAAACCACTGTAAGGCTGAAGGCTGTAGTTTAAACCAGGCAGTTTTCAAAGCTTAAAGGTGTGCTGCACATAAATGATGATAATAAAAAACAAGCTGAACATGGCAGAAAGACAACTAAATGGTATTTAGGACTCATCTTTAATGGGAAAAAAAAAAGCCACTAAAGCAAACAGGCAACAAGGACAATACATCATCACTTAAGAAAATATCCTTATTTAAAGACTGTTGCAACTTTAATAGCAATATTGTCAACATTGTCAGTTGAATAACTTCATCTAACCCCCATTACTCAACTCATATTTATCTTCTGCTTCATTTGCTGTACTGCAGTCACTACTTGCTAATGCTGTGACCCATTTTAGTCTGTTTCCCCAATTTTGGATCATTAAATTTTCATCGCATCTCACACAGCGACTATTAGAATTAATGAAAATTAGACTGTCTTGTCAGTGTTATGAAGACTCGAAGAAAAACGAAGTCCTCTTGATGTGATTTGTATTCATCACTATCTGGGTGTAAAACTGTTAGAAATTTAATGGAGCATACACATAATGGATGATTATCCCGGGTCATTTGAAGAAAGGTGAGAAAGAAGTGAGACATGGAAAATGAAAGAGAGAAAAACTCAAAAAGCTAGAAAACTGCAGTTTCACAGCTTGAAAATAAATTGTTACTCTTGAAAATTTGGGGAAACATAGAGAATAAGATGAAAAGACCATAGACATGATTATTTCTTAGCTGTAAAGCCTAGCAAAAGCTTAGCAAAAAGAACAAGGGTAAACAGCTAGCTAGCCTGGCTCTGTCCAAAAGACACCAAATGTCTTTATTGTGTAATAGCACATTTACAGTGCTTAGCAAATTTATTAGACTTCCACTCAATGTAAGATTGCAAGCTCTTTAATTGAAAAATTTTCAATGCTAAAATATAATTATTGTTGTTATCCATGATATTTCAAATTTACTGTTTCACAAAAAAGCAGAAACAAAAACCAAAACATATTATTTTTGGATTAAGATGCCAAATTACAGTTATTTACTGGCATCCCTGAACCAAAAAAAGAAAGTGTTTTAGTGGTTGAATGTTATGCTAGGTTAATTTCTGACTTAAGAGAAGTCCTGTAATTAACAACTAGGAAGGGACACTGCCAACTAGCTTGGACTATGAATGCTGTAGTGTGTTGCTTGGTTTGTGTAAAATACTTGCCCCATCTAAAACTAAACTAAACTAAAAAAAGATGAATTCAGTTTATTTCCAAGTAATCAATTTTTGAGTATATTAAAATCCTGCAACATAATTAAAAGTAATTGTTTTTAATTTTCCATGAAAATGATTAAGAATATCTTGTCTACTGAATGAGTAAAAAAGAAAAATGCTACTTTCACTTTGTTTTATTAAAGTTTAAACCTGTGTAATGTGAGCAATGCTAGCTTTTGCTTGTGTTTAAAGTCTTTGTGCTAAATTAATCTGGCTAAAGCCTCATCTTGGACAAATAGTAAGCTGGCATCAGTCTTCTTATCCATCAACCATGTATTTCTTAATAATTTCAAGTCCCATGGGTTAAGGGGCATTTTGTCAAGATGATGGCAGCAGTGAATCTACAATTAGTATACCCAGAGCCCTTGACTGTCCTGTGAGACAAAGTTAGGGAAGTAAGGCTGGGGTGGTTTGGACATGTGCAGAGGAGGGACAGTGGCTACATTGGACAGAGGAGGCTGAATATGGAGCTGCTAAGGAAAAGAAAAAGAGGAAGATTGATGGATGCAGTGAAGGATGAAATATGGAGAGTTGGTGTGACAGAAGAAGATGCTAGGGACAGGGTAAGATGGAGGCAGATAAGCCGCTGTGGCAAAACTTGAAGAAGAAGGTCATCGCTTGACTGTCATTTCACATAAAAACTTGCTTTTAACTGCCTACAGTAAAGCTGACATAACATTTTAGACATTGAACTAAATCCTTTACATTGATTAATCACCTGATGTTAAACATATTGTTGGCTGCAGTTCCCAGAGTCAGGTGCTGCAGAAGGTTCACGCAGCTGATGTGTATGACTTCTCTCTGCCTTTATCCTCCCTCGTGTGCTCTCTGTCCTCGAGTCTCATCCCTCCCTTGATGTCTTTCTCACAGTTATCTAAGTGTAATTACATTGCCAGACAGTTGAAAGCCACGAACACAATAGAATTAATGTCTCAGCTGCCTTATGTCTGCAGCTTTTCAACAGAGACTGACTCCTGAAAAAAAAAAAGAACCTTAAAATCTGAAATATGAACTCTCTCTCTACAATCACAAGTTTTGTCTGTCTTGTTCAGGTGCTCACGCCTCTTTTCTTCTAGTTCCTCGCTTTTTTCCCTCCTTCTTCTGTTTTTATCACTTTCTCGCCTCTAATTTAATTCCTAAAAGAAGCACCTGCAACTGAAACTCAATTACTGAGATATTTTTCATGTGGCTCTGAGCACATTTCTTTTGCTACTCTAATAACACAATATCGTCGGGTATCATAGTGGTATGTAGGTCATTTCTAAGTAGGTTACATACTGTATAGACAAGCCATCGCTAGTATTCTTGTTCCTACATTGTATGTTAGTGTGTGTTTGTGGGATTGTTTCTTTAACTTTTGTTTCTTTTCAGCTTCTTTTGCTTTGAGGCAACATTTTAAACCAGAAATGACAGTTTTCAGCAGGTGGTACACATTCACGTACACGCAAATGTCAAATCTACTCACACTTTTTTCTTTTACACTACTTTTTGTGTGTGTGTGTTTTAGTGTTGCTAGTAAACCTCTTAATTTCTCACAAAATAGATCTGAGAAATTGCTAAGAAATTGATGATAAATGGCATATTAATGAAGTACTCATTTATATTTGATACACAATATGGTTTATATTTTCAGGCCCTAATGAGAGTAGATTGTTTTCTGTGGAGAAACATGATTCACTACATGGCTAGTGTGAAAGTACAAATGGTATAAAGGGAGATCGATAATGTGTAGCCTTTTTCTTAAAAGTTTTTCCTTTATAAATGTTCTTCCTACAAATCAATTAAAAGCAATTTACAAAAAACAACAACAAAAAAAATGCCAGCCAGTTTTGTGCAGCACGTGTCCATTAACAGTACGCAGAAAGTTATCAGCCACACAGGGACGGGCAGTCATGTCATGAACAGCCAACAATCTGTAATCCGTAGCAGGTCCTTTCATTGATGTGTTCCTCTCAGGTTTAAGAGTTGAGAAAGGCCTCCCAGTTATCCATGGCACATGACTGTCTAACCCTGCAGTTGACTGATAGACCAAACTGTTAACTGATTAAGAGGTACTCGAGTATGTAGCTACTTTGATATGAAGCATCTGATCATGAAGCTGTGTAACATTATGCTGTGCTGATTGAGCAGGAGTGTCAAAAGACAAACATCAAGGGAAGGTGGTACTTCTGCAGCCCAGTGACTTATGTTATTATGATTTTTTATGTATTATTACTTTTGTTTTATTTATGTACCTATTATGCTTTCTTTATTTTCATATAGTTCCAAGAAATGGAAAAATATGTCCTATGACCTAAAACATAAATGAAAGTAACTGATGATAATTGATTTCCAAAAGGCAATGCACAACCAATGGTATAGTTTTCTTCTCCATTTTTTGGCCCAAGGGGGAATATATTTTCAATTTAGTGAAGCAAAGAATTCAAGGTGAATGAATTTCAATTCATATTAAAAACATTCAATGTATTTTCCTTCTTATGTTATCCTGAAATGCACATTCCCCTTTTGTCTGAGCTGGCAGTGTCGTTGAGAATTAAACTTTGTTTCATAGGCTAAAATGAGTAGTATGCTACTCTGCAACCATCCTAACATTTCACTCTGTGTCTTTTCAACAGAGTATAATATTAACATTGTAAATAAATGATCTGCCACCATGTCAGTGTTGTAAAATGAGTTTACGTTTAAGTATGCAGGATAATCATTTTGTTTTAGTATCAAATTGGATATCAAGAATCATGTAATTCTACTGGTACTGGTACCGATCACTAAATTTCTGGCATAGTGATGTCCCTATTTTTGAACTGGGGTGGCGAGCGGTTAGTCCTGTTGCAGCATAGAAAGGAGGGTCAAACCTCCTTGCCTTTGAGGCTAGCTGGGGCCTTTCTATGTGAAGCTTGGGTGTTCTTCCTTTGCTTGCATGAGTTCTCTGCATGCATGCATGTATGTTAGGTTAATTTGTAATTCTAAATTGGCCATAGGTGCGGATATGAGAGTGTGTCATTGTCTGTCTCCCTGATTTAGCCCTGTGACGGACTGGTAACCTGTTCAGGGCGTATGCTGCCTGGACCGATATATTGAACTGTTGCTCATGCAAAGAAGCTTCAGGGGAGTTAAATAATGAAAATATGCTGCTTGAAAGAGTATACTATGCCTGCTTTAAAAGAACCTGCTTTAGAAATTCTGCAGCATTTGCTTTCATTTGCAACTACACAATGCAAATGAAAAATTCACCTCAGGTTGTGGCTTTTCATTAATACCCAAACACTGCACATTCACTTGCATCCACCATAAAAGAGTCAGAACCACTAAGGACCTTTGCATTATTGATGGAGTTTCATTTGTTACATTGGCCATTTGGTACTGTAACTTTTATTGTAGGTGGTCATACAGCATCTATTCATCCTACCATTTTCTTAACTGCTTACCCAATTTAGAGTTGCAGGGAGGATGGAGCCTATCCCAGCTGTCACATGGCAAGAGGCGGGGTACATCCTGCATGGGTCACTAATCTGTCATAGATCTGTCTGAATTCACTCAATTTATCCTTTTTCTAAGCATTTTTTATTATATCCATAGAAACCATGTGTTAAATTCATGACAGGCAGATTGAGAATGAGGTTCTTAGCTTTGTCATTTCCCCTCTCCTTTCTTGCCACGTCTTAGTCCCTAGTGTTGTTCTCCTACTTCTTCTTGCCACCCAAGCATTTTCACATTTTCAAGTGTCCCCCCCCCTTTCCCTTTCTACCTACGAGAATCAGCAAACCAAGGTCAGGTCTATTCATTCTTCCAGAAATCTTTTTAATGCTTACAGTTACGGACCCTGGTTTGGAATGTGGCCCAGAGCCGTGCCTTGCTTAGCCTGCTGAGGGATCACATAGTCCGTTTTGGTTTGGAATATGTCCAAGGGTCCTCGAAAGGGAGGAAGTTCAGGATTGGAATCATTTCAAGTGCCCTCTCTATAGATTAGGGTGAGTTTTTGAATGTTGAATTTGGAATATGGCCAAAGGTCTGAGTGAGAGTAAAAATTTGGAATGCTTGGAATGAAATGCCCTCTTCAGGCAAAAGGGTTGAAATTGTGCCCAATGGTCCAAATAAGAAACAGTGTTGATTTTGTTTTTTAAAGTTTGGAACCTGTTAAAAGCATGACCTTGTTAAAAGTCCTGGACAAGGGTGTACAAGGGCCATGTATTTATCTCAGGAGTAGTCCTAGTGTTGAAGCAAAGAAGCGTGATTAACATTTAGAACCTGGCAAAGTGTCAGACTGATCAAAGACCCCCTGACACTGCTGTATAAAGCCCATGAATTAAGCTTGGAACAAATCCAAGCAAGCATGCAACCAAGTGAGCATCTTTAAAGATCAGAGCCTATCAAAGTGTCAGATTTACCCATGGCCCCTGTCTGGGGAATACATAAGTTGGTTATTAGGTATGGAACAAGTCCAGGAGTCTTTGTGGAAAGTGGAGGCCAGAGTGCTGATATAGGTGAAACTAAAGTAGGTGAAACTAAAGTAGGTGAAACTAAAGTAGGTGAAACTAAAGCGAGCACTTTAAACCTACTTACTATTTACCTATTTATTTACTATATATATGACTATATATACTATATATATGACACACACACACACACACACACACATATATACACACACACACACACATATATATATATATATATATATATTAGATTTGCCTCAGATTTAGATGTAATTTTTTTTTTAATCACAATACCTTTTCCACACCTAACCAAGAATTCTTGTTGAAATCAACTTCCATTAACAGGTTAAAAAAAAAAATCATAACCTGCAAAATTTCTATACCAAAAACACTACTAGCAACTACTGCAATTAAATAACTGAATCTGTTATTACTATCAAATAGTTGTTTAAAACATTTCAGCTGCATAGGTTTGTTGTTATCAGTTAGTAATCACTTAGTAATACCAGTTAGTTTGTGGCTTATGTGTTGAGTTTCAGAGATAGTGCTGATGCAGACAGAAAAATAAATATGTAAAATCACACCTAAAGCGTTCAATCCTAATAGACACTATTCCACACATGCGCCACAGGACATGCATTTGCCTCTTTGTACCTTGTAGCCACTTCCACTTTCAGTATGCGCTCAAAGTCCTGTGAGCATAATAACAGTCCTAATTACAAAACTACCACAGTTTAAGGAGCTATGTTAGTGATCTTTGGTCCCCACTGTAAAAGATTATAAGAGCTGAATTCAATTAGAGCCTCTGTGAATCTGTGTGTGTGTGTGTGTGTGTGTGCGTATTGCATTACTTATGCTGTGGGGGCAATAATCTGTTTACAGAGTCACATTGTGGGATTCTTCTGTCCTTCTGGGGACAAAAAAAAAAAAGCCAGCCTACATAATGCAAATTATCCCATTTTAAGATGAAAAATGTGATGAACAAAGAAATGTCAATGAATCTTAAAAGGGCACCGTCATAACTCTGAAGAAATGACGTCTCTCATGGTAGTGACCTTACATCAGTATCACAGAAACAAGGCCGAGATTCAAATATGACGATCTGTGTCGCAATAACACAAGAGCTGTGTAACCAGTTCAAACGTGCTGGTCTGGGCCACTAGAGAAACAACAGGAAAACAGTAATTTTTTCTTTTTTTTTCTTTTTTTTTAAAAAACATGCTATACTCCTGTGTTTGGCTTTTTAATTGAGCACGAACAATCAGATTTATTGATAGAGTGAGATAAAGTGCTACCTAAAATGTCTTGTTCATGACTCATCATTATAATAAAGGATTAGTATAAGGAAACACACTAAAAAGGTAAGACAAATGCACCGTCAGGAATGAGTGGAACATGAACACATTAGCGTACAAAGATGCTGCAATTATACATGTTCGCAGACTACCAATATTAATTACAGTGAGTGCTTAAATGTATTCAAAGACATGTAGCCAACAGTGTTGTGAGAATGTTCGAGAAATAAGTTTGGCCATGCAGGCTGTTTCTCTGCATATGATTTAGAGTGTGGTGTGTGTAGCAATGTGTGTGTGTGTGTGTGTGTCTGTCTGTCTTCCTACCTTGACCTGACCAACGTAGGCATGATCCTGCTCCTCACTGACACTGAGGTTCACTGGCAGGGAAGGATCGAACAGCGGGTCGTTGTCATTAACGTCTGTCACCACAATGTTCACCGTTGCTGTAGAAGTCTACACACACACACACACACACACACACACACACACACAAAAGACCGTGTTAGCGTTTATTTCAGACATCTGAAAACTGATTATCAGAATGCAGATTCGCTCTGAAACAGATTCACTGAATTTTTATTTTACCATCTTAGTTCCTCTTGCTAACCTCAGCTTATAAAATTAACTAAAGAGTTCATTTTCATTGCAAATTAGTTGTAATCAGGCCCTGGCTGCCCCGTCCCTTTGTGCTAGTAAGAACTGTTCACTCTAAAAATAGATTGAAAAACCTGCTCAGCGTTGGCCCACTTGTTCATTCTCTTGATGTAAAAAGTTTGTTTTAACCCTCTACACCTTGGAAGTAATTTTTTATTTTTATTGGGTGACATTTATGATTAAAAATAGTTAGCAGCACATAGTGATGCATCAAGTACATACAGTTTGTGCAGAAGCCAGTTTACAAGTTACACCTTGCTAGTGCTGTGTTGGACCTCCTTTCGCCTATAGAACTGCCTCAGTTCTTTGTGGCATAGATTCAACAAGGTGCTGGAAGCATTCCTCAGACATTTTGGTCCATATTAACGTGACAGCATCACACAGTTGCTGCACATCATTATCTCCCATTCCACCATGTCCCAAAGGTGCTGGTGACTGTCGGGGACATTTAAAGTGAACTCATTCTGATGTTCAATAAGGGGAGTTCGAGGTGATTTGAGCTTTGTAACAAGATGCATTATCCTGCCGGAAGCAGCCATTCTTGCTGTGGTATTAGCAGTTTACACCCTTAAAATAATGAGGCGTTGTGCTTTCAGAAAATGACTTTAAATGAGGCAATGGCATTGAAAATACAGTGTCAGACTTTTCACTTGGCTTGAATTCAGGCCAGTGAATGTTAAATGAATAATTGAGAGTGAAATGTAGAAGGAGGCAAGGGTTAAAGACGGTCTGATTTCAGACTGAATTCAGAGTTCAGGCTTGTGTGGGTAAAAAAAAAAAAAATCCAGCATCCTAATTTAAAAGGGATTTGCCACTGCTAAAAAAAAAACCCTTATCTGAAATACAAAAATAATATCAATAACAATAAAAAAGGAACCTGAACTTTTGCCTTTAGATTCTAGGAAAGAAAATGTTTCAGCAAAACAGATGATGAATGGATTCTGATTTAAAACTGACTGAGAAAAAAAATGGGGAAAAAAAAATCAACCTAAACAAACCTGAGGTGTTGAAGTAAATTTGCAAAGGTTTGTAAGGGAAATTTTGTTTTACAGAAATTCTAATTGGATGTAATTTGTCTTACACTTTATCACACTGCGTAACTGGGAAAGAGCAGGAGAGGGAGAGAGCGAAGCTGCTTAGATGTCACCAATTTCTTAATTTGACTTTCATGAGTGGAAGAAGAGAGTCATCCAAGGTTTGACTTTTAAAGAAGGGAATTGGGAGGAGGAAGGGCTCACCAGTTTACATCAGTGGGATGAAAAGAGAAGAGGCACTATGTGTGGGCTTGTGTGTGGGAGAGTGACAATCACAGAGGTGACAACAGCCTATTGAGGCTGGCAGGGAACATGGTGATGCAAGTGATCTAAGGTTAAAAACTCACACCTGACAAAACTGTTTATCTGGATGCCAATATATGTAAAGCAGAGCGAGCTTTAACACAATGAAAGGCAGTCTGTGAGCAACACTGTCAAACATGCATCCAGACACAAAGGAAAGAGATAGCGTAAGCTCCATTTTGCCTCGGGAAGTCTGAGAACATTACTTTTAAATAGCCGCACACCTCAGAGTTTATTATTTCGCTGACACTGTGGCCACCTGCCAAGTTTTAACAATCAGTCTCCAGGAGACGCCGTATGTTTAATAGTTTAGCTGTACTATTTTTAGTGGTCCGCCAATGCAATGTCACAGCTGATAACTGACAACGCTGCGGTTTCTTTTTCTGAATTGCTAAAACACTAAATCACATTCTCTGAGCCAAATGCTCCGCGTGTTGAACCTATTTATTGAACCAGTCACTCAGGAGAACCTGACTTACACACAATCTGCAGATCTCATTTGTTCAACTTTCAAAATTCTAAACACACTCAGACAAATTTTGCAGCGTGATGCACTCATGATAATTAAAGGCAACCAGGCAGAAGTTAAACACAATCA
>JAMQGT020002966.1:0-54193 GCA_024447675.2 Pterophyllum scalare | reverse complement strand
TATTGCTACCCAGACCCAGGTTCTCTTTTTGATCTGAGAAATCAAATACTGGTGTAACTGAAGAAGTTTGATGTATTGATGTAAGTTTACAGGATATTTTGGTGATCCAAACTGGATCCATCGAACTGTTTTTGTGAACTTTAGTAATTACACTGGTCACCATTCACCAGTTTCTTTCTTCCTTTCTTCAGGTACTCCCACAGTCCAAACACATGCAGTGGGGTTAGGTTAATTGGTGATTTTAAATTGCCCATGAGTGTGAATGCTTTTCTATTCCTCTGCGACAGGTTTGCGACCTGGACAGGGTGTACCCTGCCTCTCACCCTATGATAGCTGGGATGGGCACCCCTGCAACCCTGAAGAGGATGGATCGATGGTGGTATGATGTGAGAGACTTTACATATGTCTTAGTTGCAACAAGATTCTTTTACATTATATACAACCAACATTGAAGCATTTAATTGGTGCCAAATTATTTTTGCAGCATGACAATAACATCAAATATAAGCCAGAGTTATTATCATCAGCAACACAAAGAACAATGATCCCAGCAACAAGAGCCCCAGCATTGTGAAGTCAGTCTCACAAAAAAACAAACAAACAAACAAAAAAAACCCACAAAAAAGACAGTTTCACCACTTTACACAATTTGCACAGTACCCTACCCCCAAAATTCATTTAAAAATGCTGTTGTTTAGATTCTGTGTTATCACACAGTGACATGAATCCCTGGATGCAGTCTGTGCAACCAGAGCCACATGGAGGCTTGTTGTTCCTTCAGTGGGATCCTTTTGTGTCTCCCTCCCAGACCAGGGACAGCTGACCCACAGACCTTTGGAGTATTACACCAGTTGATTACACCAGCATGCCTCAGCATCACCCCCCCTCATCCCAACAACTGACATACTAAATACTCATTCATAGCAAACAGCTTCCCCAAGATTTGTAAATTAGAATGAAGAGGTAAGAAGGCAGTGACCGATACGATTTGCAGAAGATCACTAGACTTCAAAAAACACATAAAAAGGGGGTTTCCATTTCCATGCAAACAGTTTCATAATCAAGACAAAATTATTCATTTTTCTGTCTCTCTCTGTGAAAGAACTTATGAAAGGGTGCTTTTCTTGGGCTAACAGAGAGAGGCGTGCCTTTGCTCGTGGAACAATTGAACAGATTAAATCTGATCAGCTCAATACTCTTGAAGCACTGTGTATGTTTCATGGCTTCCTGTGCTGTATATCATGCTGCAGTAGCCCTGTCCTTACTGTGCGCCACATCACTGCTCACAGCCAGCAGCAGATCAAGGCCTTGCTCCTTGTCAGCCCCCCAGTCAGTCTCCAGGTGGGCGCTGCTAATGAGCCCCATTTCTAGCTCTAGTGAGGGCCTCTTCTTCCCAGGGTTGGAGGGGGGGCTGCAGAGGGGGCAGAGCGAGTCTGCTGGCAGGGTCAGCACCAGGCAGGGGGCTGAGGATGGGACAACGATGAGGAACACAGGAGTGAGAGCTGAAAATTACACTTTTCAGGCCTTATTGATGGTGGGTTTGCACATGAGTGTGGGAAGATCGAGTGTGAGGGCTTTGCAAGGAAAAAGGTTGTGCCACAGGGTGCATTATGAAACAGAAGTGCATTTTGTGCTCTTTGATCTGTGTTTATTGTGACTGACCACACACTGTTCCACTTGTTTGCATGCTCGCTGAATGGGCCAGGCGGTAGGTTCTCTTTGCCTTTACAGTATGAGATATTCCAGAGTAAACAACCCCTCCTTCATCCTCAACGAGATACAAGAGAAAGCAGTGACTAATGAGAGCGTTTGTCCGATGCTGCCAGCCTCCACTTTTGTTTCCTGGGGCTTTTGATGTGATTGAAATGTGTGTTTTCAAAGGCACAAATCGCCTCCTCTGCAGTGTTTGGCCCAAAATAAAACTTAAAGGGAGGGTACGTGCTGTTGGTGTCTCCACATCACAGGGAGAAAGAAGGGTGGCGACGTTTGGGGTGTAAAGGCGACTTTGATGATGGGACGATGTTTGAAGTGACCACAAACATGGAGATGCGATAATCCCTCTGCCCCCTGCTTCAGCCATTGTGAATGCCAGCCAGTGCTACATTCCAGATGACTTTAACAATGTACGGCACACACAATGGCTTTCTTTACCATTTCAGTCTGAAAGAATAACATCTCATCAGATTGTCCATATAGTGTGCGTTCTGCCTTTTAACTCTGAACTTGTGCAGGAATGTGCTGAAGCTCAGCCTCAACAGAAAAACTAGCTCTCATCAAAATCAAGCAGCGTATTGTAACGTCAGCATCTCCTGCTCTCAAAGTGCTGGAAAGGGAGAGAAAGTGCAGTTTGTCACCATCCCGTCTGTTGTAAAGCAACAGTGACACGGAGACTGATGTAAGGCGAATACTTTTGGTACTTTTGGTCAGCGGTCTGGCTGCTGAGCTGCAGATTTAGCGCGAGCCCAACTTTATGACATTACAGAAAGTTTGAAACAAAGAGAATCAAACCCAGTGCGGCAGAAGCAGAGATATCATCTTTTATAATGGAGACATTTTTTTCTTTCTTTGCAAAATCTGCAGCTGGATCTGCATCCATTACTCACAGTGCGGCTCAGCTGCTACAGTTTGGTCACAGGCTCAGGTGTTTTATGCTTGAACTGGCTAATGCTGCCTCAGGCAGAGCTGAGGAGCAGTGCAGTAGTCATACGTCATATTTTTTTGTTTTAATCAACTTTTCCATTTTTGCAGTACTATTCCCCAGGACCCGTAAACACACTTTGAGGGCAGTTGTTGATATATTTCAGTAATCCAGGCATGAGGATATAAAAGCATGTTTAAGTTTCTCCATTTTAAAAAAATATTGCCTAAAAATAATTGTTAATAAATTCGTCAGTGTCAGGCTGCCAGACAGCGCCTGTCCCTCAGAGTGTGCATCCAAGAATGGGCAAAGATTATTGCTTTTTTGGGGGGTGTTCTCCTTTATGTGTGTGCAAAAAGAGTTGGTTTTTACTGGGGCACCATTTCAGCACATGTTGGAACTCCTGTGGTGCTGGTCAGTCAGAGTGGAATACCCCTGTTTCATGGGTTCACACCAATGCCATAAAGGATTCTTTGTCACCCATGAGCAGGGTCATCTCTCTTTCCCACTGCCCAATAAACGTTAGCATTCTCCACCTTTCTTATGATTTTGTTTGAGCCCACGGGCCCCAAACAAAGCGCAAAGACTCGAATTATTCACAGGGAAATGAATAAAGGATTAATTTGCATTGATTTTGATCCTCCAGAAAAGGAGTAATTTTTTTTTCCCCCCAAGATGAACCAGAAAGCAAAGCATTTCTTTAGCCAACAAAGCTGAACAAAAAGATCAATGGCACATTCTAATACGGGAAGAGAAATCTCAAAATTGGTGCTTTGTGCTATATTAGTTTGAGGGATTTTCCACTTGGTCTTGCAGACACAGATAGACGTTGACTTTTGTGTGGAAATCCCGCTTTTGGTCACAAATTGAGAAAACATCAATCTAAATTTGAATAATTTTGCCTGTGAAGGCTAAAAAAAAAAGGGGTTCTTTATAAATCAAAACCATCTGAGGAGTCACTGTGTTAATGCAGCAACAAATGCTTCCTTTTCCACATTGTGTTTATGTGTGTTTGACTTATTCAGCGGCATTCACCGCAGCCTGTGAAAAAATCCTGTTCTCCTTTTAGCTGTGTTTGGTTTGGTTGGAATGGATTGGACACAAGCTCAATTTAAGCCCAAAGAGTGAAAAAGGGTCATTTTATGCCTGATTCGTCTGTGTTTGTGTTGCTTGTTCACAATCACACAAGCATTTTGTGAAAGGAATTTACATAATGAGCATAAAACTTTCGTTTACAATATTTTTTCCTGCGGTTTTGGCAGTTGCATGTGTTAAAAAGAGTTGGTATCTAGCGATGAATATGAAAGACATCAGACTGAATCAATAATAAACCGCAAAAGACAGACACACTGCTAGAGTGAACTCGACAGGAGCAAAAAGCAATTTAGCAGTTATAACAGACTATCTTTTTTAAGTCATGTACAAAAACATAAAGTAAGAATAACAAAGGTTAACAGGGAAATGTGTTCCCCCATGCACTCAAGCAGACTCTAAGGCAATGTTTTACATTTTCTTTGCCCCCCACATGTGATTCTTTGTCTTTCAATAGCAACCCTCTGTTTCAAATCCAAGAACTTGTATGCAGACTGATTGGGGGGTGGGGGGCAGTCCCATGGAGTGCAGCCTTGCTCCAGAGTGCTTAAGATGACCATATCTGTCATAGCACATTCCACCGTGAGACCGTGAGTGGAGTGGCGTGGTGCGCCGGAGCTGAAAGTGTGGAGAGCTCAAAGGCCTGCTGAAATGCTGTAATGTAATTATGTGGACAGTCTCTCAGATCCATTAGCTTGAAATGGTGCTACAACCCCCTCCTATTCAGTCAGTGGGCAACCATGTCTTTTCTAAGGGGTGGGGTGTTGGCGGGGGAGGCTTCTGAAGTCATCCGAAAAGACCTCCTCTGCACTCATTGTGCTCATTGTCTTTGTAAGCCTGTTATTAGTGAGGGGAATCAAGTTACGGCCCTCCGCTGATGACAACTTCAGAGATTTTACAGATACAGATGGGGGGCTTATTCTTAACTGGATAGGTGCGCACGTCAATCAAATCAAAACAAAAACAAACACAAAAACATCATTTATTGATCACTTCCAATTCTTAATCTCTAAATGAATTATTTAGAGAACTTCATAGAACTCATTGTTGTGACTGTGCATTTGCATCTCTATCATTAGTGCATTGTTTTTATAATCGAAACGCTCTCCATGCCTGTATGATAAATCAGACTCGTGGAAAACAAATGCTTTTCTTAACAAAACTTTGGTTACTGAGTGGAAAATAAAACCTAATACTGGGAATTTTCTTCAGCAGAAACAATGATGATTCTGGCACTGTAATTTAATCACTTATTAAAATCCACTGAGCACAACTCTCACGTCTGGAGAGATGTAAAGAATCTTATTTATTTCACTTAAAAACTATTTAACAAGTTGGCCATGAAAATGCCGCTCAAGTCCAAGCGTCTGGATAGAAGTGGAGATTGCATTAGCCTTGTAGTTTACAAAACATCCCTCGAACATTTATTCAGGAATCAAATTAAAGGTTCCAGCAATTTCCAAAATTTGATTTGGTGCTTTGTGTTTACCTAATCTCTGGCATTCACAGAGACACCGGTGGAAATGTCCAAATGCGTCACTGCACAACTTTAAAGGCCTTTCCCATGTATTCCAGCCTAGTGACCCATTCTAAATAACCTATATCATTGGGGAACTGCTGTTTATAAAAGAGTCCATTGGGCCCTCTGCTGAAAAGGGTTTTTTTTTTTTTGGGTGGAAGCCTGGATGAAAAGTGCAAAGAGGAGGATAAAAGAAAAAGTATAGGAGATGTCAGGACGCCTTTGGAAGGAAAACAAACTGCGGAGACCAATGTGAGTTGACTTAATCTGATTAGACTAACCTCATCAACAGCCCACTTAAAAGGGAGAAGAAAGCCTTGAATTGGAGCGAGAAGCAAGAGAAAAGGCTCTCTCTCTCCTGTTCAGAAAGCCACAGAGGCTCAGTGAATACACCACATTGTACTGGACATGCTGGTCTGCAGATGGCAAAATGACAACAAGCTGCTTGAAAAGTGAGGCAAATATAATTGATCTCAGGGTTTTTTTTTTTCTTTCCCGCAGGTATGAAAACAGCTAAGGGGGTAATGAGATTAAGGAAGAATAAAATGAAAGTCTATGGAAAAAAAAAATACCACTTTCCCCTCACATTTGTGGTGCAAACATGCAGCTTTGAAGCCTTTGACTAAATGCAGCCATGCCTAAAATGCCATGAGAAATATTTCCAGATTCATATTAATTTATTCAAATACTGACTTCTTATGAAGCACCCTGTGGCCGTGGTAATACATCAAACACAGAATAGTTGAAGAGGAAAATAGCTGATTTAATACCAGCACAATTAGTTGGTGTAAAAAAAAAGAAAAAAATCTGGCCACTCCCAGACTGAAGAAATCCCCAACAACAATACGCATGAAAAATCTCAACTTGGCAAGTCCCTGCACATTGCTCGCCAGTATCTGTGAACACTCATGCCCATATTTTTTTTTACACACCTTCATTCTTTAATATTTGGCTTAATTGCATTCCATAATAAATTATCCACCAAGTGTTTTTAGCACTCTGTTAAATCCTTCCCCCAAAGCGAGAGGTGAATGCAGCAGCTGCAGGTGTCCTTTCAGTCCGAAGCTTTGGTCAGGATTCTGGCGAAACCTCAGATGACTAACTAACACTCACAGGACCGCTGAAGCCCTGCTGTCACCTCAGGTTTGGAAACACAAAATCAGATGATTTTGTCTATTATCGCGAGGCTCTTCTGGATTCCAGTGCTGGGAGAAGTATTCAGTATTCGCTTACATTTAAACATTTAAACAATCCTGAGCTCATCCTGTATTTTGTCAGTGGAGGGAAAGAACTCAAATGGAGCAGTGGCGGTTAGACGTGAAGCTGTTAATGAAGAATTATCTTCACCATGTAAATCAGCAGAAGATCAGAAGGAGTTAACAAAAACCCAAATAAGGAAATGCTTCAGCTTAGGCTTGCGTGACCATCAGCGTGAGTAAAGGTCTGGGTGGGTCTCAGAGGATTTTGAGATTTCAAAATGGGCCATCTTAAATTAGGCAATGGCTGTTTTAGGGGATATTTATGATGGCTTATGATCATTCCGTCATTAGTTCTGATTTAATGACAAAATATATAATGTGCTGCTTCAGCATCAGAACTTCATGTAAACACACAATGAAACTTATTATAGCAACTAATCAATAGTGCAGGGGAAAGATTACCAAATGTATAAGTAATCACAATGAAAAAGAACGAGGGAGAGTAATGCCTGAGGAAGCGCTCCAATATGGAAGCAGCATTTTAGGCCTGACACGTCTCCTGTTGTTCCTCTCTTGTCCAGGTTCCTCATTTGTTAAGGACACACTGGACACCATGCCAACACATGCTAAGTCTTTGGCTAATAGCTCTAATAGCACGGTGTTAGCTTTAGCTTTATTCATAGATTCAGCTAATGAAGTGATTGTGTTCCTGCAGGCTGCTACTAACAAAGTGCCTAAACATAGAATTTAAAGTTTGTTTTTTGCTAAGTTGCATGTTCTGTTCAGACACGACACTGGTTCGTGCCTGGAGTTTGGTGCCATTTAATGCTTGAATGATTCACAGATCAGTGCTAAGAGGCTTAACTGGACTGAAAATGAATGTAAAAGCAGCCAATGCCCCCCCCCCAACAAAACTTTGAAATACCTTCAGAAAGCTTTGAGAACTATTGCTCCAGACCACTTTAAAAATTACAAGACACTCTGGCTCCTGGGAAGCAAAATATAAAGAAATAACTGGGTGGCTCAAGACTTTTGCACAGTACTTTATGCTCACAATTAGTGAATATAGTAATTTGTGGATTTACGCTCAATGTTTAACCACCAGCTACAATGCAGTAGACTGCAGTAAGAAGTATACACTCAAATGTCAAAGATTTGTAATGATTTCTGAGATATAGTCATAAATCAAAGTGATGATTCCACATGTTTATTGAAATGCCCCAAATCAGTCACTGCATCTGAAACAAAACACAGCCTCCCGAAAGAAGCACTGTAGCCGTTCGGTGTTGGGGAGTCATTATGCTAAACACATCTAGCAGCACTTGATTGGGGAGTGTGTATAAAGGGATTGGCCAGCCGACAGCAGCTAATACAGATATAATTGACTCTCCTTCTGCATTCTGCACATGGATTTGGAGAAGTGCACAGACCCATTGTACAACAACAAATTAAGCAGGCAGCAGTCAAAAGGAACTGCCGGGCATTCAGCGAGACCGGACAACAGACTACTGAACTCTGCTAAATCTGCAAACACAGCGTCTCCCTCCTTCTGGGCCCTTTCATCTCCCCCGACATCTCCTCTCGCAGTCCTCTGCCTCATAAAGTTAAGTCAAAAAGCAAGTACTTTTGGCTCTTGTCTAGTGAATGTTGATCATCTATTAAAGGCTGCTGTTTCTGTTCTCTGCATTCCTCGGGCCGCCATCGCCGGCCTGAGCTTTAATGATGCGCTCATGATGAAGTCACTCAAAAAGTTTCTTTCAGTTGAAGGGGAATTCTTGTTCTCTTTGTTGTCTGGGTCCAGATCTTTGAAATGCAGGAATGAAGAGAGGGAATTATTGATGGATTGGGTTTAAGATACCAAAAGTTGTGAGAGCCTTTTTTTTTTCTGATTCCAGATCTGGTTCAACAGGTGCTATTCCACCTGTGCAGAATTATTAAAGCAAAATCCCATTAACTCCTCTGCTGCAGGGAGCAGCCGCGTAATCTTTGTGGAGCTGCGCAGAATTAGATCCGCTTCATTTGGGCCGATCTGAAAGCAAATAAAGCCAATGTGAACCCAAGCACACACAGCTGGCCCTTGAGACTCAGTATCCTGGGTAAACAAGTGTCCAGCATGCCTCAGCCGAGCTCACCCATGGGGTGGGGAGCGGTAGGGGGGCATGAGCCACTGAACAATGGCTGATACACTGAACTGATGCACGGCTTAGCAAAGTTTTATTACATTTGGCCTGTTTCAATACACTACGGGGCCAAGAGAGGATCCCAGACTTTGTCATCGTGTTTTAAGATTACGATGACATCCTTCGAGTTGTTAATGCTCCTTTTGTTGCCGTGCGCCCACTGACTTAAAGTGGAAATCTGCTGGTTTGAGTTTTAATTTGTGTCCTGACTGCAGATTCATGTGGGGTAACCAAAAACTGTTGCTTTGTCTGTGTGATTTTTGAATTTCATTCGCTTCAGATCTTACTTTATATTACCAAACAAATACATTTAGCTTATATAGATTTAATATCTTCATTTAGCAAAGCATGACTCACATGATTTCCATCAGTTACCTCTAACTTACTACTACTACTACTTTATTTATAAAGCACTTCAAAAACAACAACAGCTGCAACAAAGTGCTGTACAGATAAAAATCAAGTAACCAATACACTTCAAAACAAGACAGCAATAAAAACAAATAAAACACAAACAGGAATAAAAGCAAAGTCTCAACATGTATTATAGCCAAAGAATAAAAATATGTCTTAAGAAGGGTTTTAAAAGTAGACAATGAAGGGGCACTTCTAATATGTAATGGCAGATCGTTCCATAACTCACACTAATTATTTTCCAGAGATTTCACCACTTACACAGCATACATATTTTTCAATCATATGAAACTTTAAGGCTGTAAAAAGCTTTATTTCTCACTATGTGAATTTGTCTGCTTAGTCCAATTCTTTATTAAAAAATCTCCACAATAAGAGAAACACTCAGCCGTAAGCTAGTTCTTCTACTCCCCCCCCTCTTTTGTTGTAGTAATTTTAATGTTTGTAATGACCAACCCACTGGAAACATGTCGGGATCAACATTGGTGTCACATTTACAGGGGAAGTGTATATGAATATGAATGTATGCATGTCTTACATTAATATAATAACTACATACATGTAACTATAGGTTATAGAACATTTTGGCTTTATATATTAGAAGCTTAGCAGTCAGGTATAAGTTTAAAATTAAGTAACTAATGAGCTTCCTGCAAGCTTTTTTTGTCCAAGCTTGTGTTTAATTCCTGTTTTGTTGTTTGTTGTTGTTGTTTGTGACTGTTGTGTGTGAAAAGCGCTTAATAAATTACTTACAAGCTTGAACAGAGTTGTGCCACCTTGTGGTCATCTCAAGACAGTGACTCTTGTCTTACTACATAAACATTTTGGGTCTTCTTATATATATATATATATATATATATATATATATATATATATATATATATATATATATATATATATATATATATATATATATATATATATAAAGTCCCAGGCCCATCTTATGTCTTCTGCAGGACTCTTAAGAAAAGGAAATGCAATGAAAAGAGAAGTTCCTGCAGAGAACAGCATCATGAAAACCACAGTGGCTCCATCTCACATAAAACATGCACACGAACCATAATTATGTAACATGTGCTTACACTACACTGGAAACATATTTCAGCCTGTATGTCGTCATTGCTTTATGGAAACTTTAATCTTTACTTTATTTCAAGTCCTGATGTCGAGCATGTAAATGTGGTTAACATTCGCTAATTAGTCGCTAGGTGGCGCCCTTCTCCTTCAAACAGTTTCAAACACGTCCACGCAGCTTTGAGAGAAAGGACGCGTCCACGCGTAAACACCCACGGAAGGTGTTCGTGTGTTTTAATGGTTACACAAAGGAATACATCCATATACCTCACCATGTTTTTTGTGAAGTGTTTTGACATAAAGCTCTGGCTGGGGCGACTTTTATTTTAACTTTATTTTGTAACAAACTGTGACTATCTGTGACTTGTCCCGCTAAACTAGATAGTTATTTTAAACTGACGATATGGTTATTAGCGGACTCATTAGACGCTCTTATTCACAGAAAAACTGGAGCAACACGCGTATTTCCCTTGCAGTTTAACAACCATCCAAACTATTCTGTTCTGTTCGTGTAAAATGCAATGTTTCCAGATTACCGCTCCTGGAATTATGCGCTCCTTGGTCTGTAGGCTGTAATCTGCAGGTTTTGGCACGTGCTCCGTGAAGACGAGAAGAAACTGTGCGCGCATGGCACGCGGACAGATGTGCTCCCCCTCCTTCTCCTCCTCCCTCCCTCCACCACCAGCACCAGCTCTTCGAGCTGGCTCCCGCGCCGGCATGATTGACACGAAGCTGTTTGCGCAGCCAATCAGAGAGCGCTGTGCGTTATTTGCATAAAGTGACCACATGCCATTGGCTTGGTGCGTGCTGCTGCAAACCGCTTCGCGTGTCGTTACAGATGTCTTCGCCTCGGAGGCCAAGAGGAGTTTTAAAATAGAGTGTAAATTTGTTCTCAGGTTTAGAGTCTGGGGGGAGAAATAAAACATGTATTTAAATGCATTTATTCGGGACAGAAGCTGACAGAAGCATGAATTCATTCACAGCTCGAAAACAATCTAGCGTCAAATATTTTAATAACCTGCACTGATTGTTATCGCTATCGGGGAAAAAACCACGTCAAAGGAAGGTCTGCTCAGTAAAAGACTTTGTGTATAGACTCACCATTCATACCGCTCGCACACACACACACACACACACACACACACACACACACACACCAAGTACTACAACATTTTTGACGCACACGGAGTAAAGTTGGAAGCAAATACACCCCCCCCCCTTATCACTTCACAAGCCGGCCCGACCGCTGCCGCTCGCTCCGCTTTGTTGTTTGTCTCTGCAGGGCTGATTGAGCAGCGCGTGACTGACGGCCCGCGGGGGTGTTGTCCAATCAGCGGTCTGCCCCGCGCCCAATGGGTGAGTCCTCTCTGCTATTGGCTGAAGCGAGTGTGGGAAAGAATGCAGAGAGGGTTTCACACGAACTGGGAGCACGCGAGCCGAGTATAAGTAGCGCAGTGGCGTGTGTCGGCGGCAAAAAGTGGAGAGTGGCTTTACGCGTCCCACCGCACGCACCCGTATTCACGAGACAGCTCAGTGACAACAAGCGGCACAAGACAAACTCATCGGGGGGACTCGACTGTCAGGCGTACATCTTATATATCTTGCAGTGGCTCCAAGTGATTTTTCTTTTTTATTGTTTTTATTTTATTTTCACTGCGCTCCCATTAAGGATTTACTTCTTCATTCTTTTTACCTGGTTTAATCAATAATGCCAGCTGACACTATGGAAAAGCAGACGGCATCTCCGATTGCCGGCGCACCTGCAAACGGATCGCACACACCGGACAAACCAAAAAACGCCAGCGAGCATAGAAAAGTAAGTAGTTTAATTTTTAAAAGCAAAAAAAAAAGTTTCTTTTTCCGTGAGAGATGGTTGTATAAGTTTGTCATTTAGTTACGAAATCATTACACGGTGATGTGACATCACCGTGTAATCGTGCAACTCTATAGGTGCAATTGGTAAACAAAATATTTACTATGAATAATTTTATTCTTTGCAGTCTTCCAAACCGATCATGGAAAAACGCAGGAGGGCAAGAATTAACGAAAGCCTGGGACAGCTCAAGACACTCATCCTGGATGCACTTAAAAAAGATGTAAGTTCAAAAACATTACCGGGGCGTTTTTTATAAAGTATTTTTTATTAGATCGTGATCCGGTTTTAAATATGCCATAAATATAAACATAACATTTCCTGTTCCTTTCCACAGAGCTCCAGACACTCCAAACTGGAAAAAGCAGACATCCTGGAGATGACAGTGAAACACTTGAGGAACCTGCAGCGCGTTCAGATGAGCGGTGAGTTTATATAATCGTGGAAGTGGGTCATAAAGCCTCGGCCTTTCAGAAAGAGTCGCAAAGCTGCTTATAAGTTACTGATATTGCGTCCTCTGTTTCTGCCAGCAGCGCTCTCAGCTGATGCCACGGTCCTGAGCAAATACAGAGCCGGATTCAACGAGTGCATGAACGAAGTCACTCGCTTCCTGTCCACTTCAGAGGGGGTGAACTCCGAGGTGAGGTCCAGGCTCCTCACCCATCTATCCAACTGCATGAGCCAGATGATGTCTATGAACTACCCGCAGCAATCCCCGTCTCAGCAGGCTCACCTGGCCCAGCCCCTGCATGTGCAGCTCCCATCCACCCTGCCCATCAGCGGTGCTGCTATGGGCTCCAAACTCAGTCCAGCCGAGGCCGTGTCCCCCAAGGTCTTCGGTGGGTTCCAGCTGGTGCCCGCAACAGATGGACAATTTGCTTTTTTGATCCCCAACCCGGCATTTACCTCCACCACAGCCCCTGTCATCCCCCTTTACACAAACGCAGGAGTGCCCGTTGCAGTTAACGCCAGTCCGGTGCACGGCAGCTCAGCATCCACTGCAGCATCTCCTGTCCACGGCATGACGTCCTTCTCCGGAGGTTCCCAGGCGGTCAGCCCGGTGGGAGTCAGCTCCGAGAGCAGCGAGCCTGTGTGGCGGCCATGGTAGCTTAAAGGGACCAGAGACTCACTTCAAAACAGTTTGCATTATTTTTCAGTTTAGATTTTTAACTGACTGCACACAGCCGTCACGGGGGTTGAACCTGTGACTTTTCTGCTATGGGATGGTAACTCTAACCACTTAATAACCCCCCCCCCTGCCAACAGTTCATGTTGTTTCGTTTTATGGAACAGGTGTTGCCTTAAATGGCGCATGTTTATATATATATATATATATATATATATATATATATATATATATATGTATATATATGTATAATTTATTGTTGATTCCAACATTTGGATATCGGTGGTAAAACATGCAGATGGAAGATTTATAGGAAATGTTTTTGTTATGAAGTACTTTTTATGAAAAGGTTTAGTTTTGTATAGAGGTGTTATTGATTGTTATACCAAAGCTGTGTTTTATATTCTTTGTTGTTTTGTGTTGAAAAGAAGTTGGGTGTTTACCCGTTGTTTTAATAAATGAGGTTTCAGAAATTCATGTCTTGTCTTCAGCCTGTTTCTATCATGCCATTATCACTTTTATTAAATATTTATAAGCCCCTCTGTTAACGTGCGTAAAAGTTGCATTTAATGTGTAAAAGTCATATTGAAGAACTGAATTTAACATTTACACTGTGGTCGAAGCTAAGGAGAAAAAGGAGAAAAAAGCAGCATAAATTTCATAATTATGTTCACAGTGTCAACTCCTGCATCACTTAATCTACCATGAGGTTGAAAGTGGCCACCTTGTCACCAGTTTGGCGGGAGCTCCTTACATCTGGCCCACTGGAGAATGGTCCTTGGGACAATGGGGGTGTATTTTTCTGCTGCTATAAAGGTAATTAAAAGTTTGAAAAGGTCTCATCCTGTATGCAGGGGGAGCTTTAAAAAGTCTTAAATCCTATTCATGAGCCTGGGAAATGCGCTCAGGGGTTAATGTCACTAACAGATTGCCTCAGTGAAAGGAGAATATGGAAGGATCCTCTGTTTCTTTTGTGTATCAATTGTTCAATTCCTCTCCAAGCGGAATGGAGGGAACTTGGTTAGACTTCGCTTTCAGAACAAGGGACCTGGACGGAAGTCGTGGCACTGGAAGACAAATAAACCTGCAGGCTGTGGAATATTGAAACCTGATTATAATCGCTCCCTGTCTCTCTCCCTCTCCCACACACTGACGCTCAACGTTTAAACCGACTTGTTTTTATTTCCAGTCTGCGGCCTACGTCTGCTTAGGTGCTTTTTCCACACAGCGGCCTGTGAGGATTCTGTGTATTAGAGCTCTCCCTTTCCTTTTCCCCACTTTCTGTTTACCCCTGGGTGTAAACATATCTTCCTCCAGTTAGTGGGGTCCGAAACTGAGGGCAGTGTTTCCGTGTCTGCCGGCATGGTGCAAGCCATGTGTCAGCCACTTGCAGTCAACGGGCCCCTGTACTTGGGATTAGGTTACAGCCTGGTGACCGCCGGTCAAAACCTCTCAACATATAATACTCTACCGGCGCGCCTTGGCTGTGCATGGCTGGCACAGTGCAAAAGTAAGACGGGTTTAGAGCGTCTCTTTGCCCTGGCCGCCAGCTCATGCAAGATAAACGTTTTTAGTGCTTCATTCAGTTAAAAATATTCAGGCTCCATATGCGTGCGCAAATATAGAAAACTATCCATATTCGTAAAGATTTCATGTGTACTGGGTTATTTAAGCTTTCAGGGCATTTAGAGCTCATACCTTACAACAAAAAGCAGCCTTTAGGCTCCGCGCTGATATAACATGCTAAGTAATTTAAATAAAATGGTAAGTTGTTGATAAAAATCTCTTCCCAGTCCCCTGGCACTGCCTACGTGCCTGGTAACGGTAACTCCTGGTTTTAATCGTTCCTTTACAGTTGGACTGCTTTGTCGATTCGTGTACTTACGTTCTCACTTTCACCCTCCCTGAAGTGGCAGTGCCCTGGAGTTGACACCATCAGTGCATGGCATACTGAAACCCACTGCCTGTGATGCGCAAGCAGCTTCTTTCTGCGAGGAGGCATATTGAAACACCAGTTGGCAGCATGTGTGGGTTTTGCGGTTGTTCCTACTGCCTTCGTGTCTGAGTTAATAGTTCAGAGATGCCTTTGTGTAGCTGAGGTCGTGAGAACCGAGCGAACTAGTCTGCCTGCGGCCGGGCACAGCGCCAGTCAGTAAATCCCCGCTGGCAGGCCGGGTCGTGCAGCCGCGCTGCGGAGGTGAGGAGGCGAACATACACACACGCGTGGCCGCCAAGAAGGGGCGCCTGGTCCGGTGTAAACATGAGGGATTAAATCGGGGACTCGGATCCAGCTGTAAGGCTACATACTCCCAAGAGAAATTGACTGAGTCCATCCTATTTTCATGGCAACATTTTGTCAACTGTTTGCAAATCAGGTTAAAGCTGCCGCGTCAGCTCTTGTGGGCATGCTGGGAAGTAGGAAGGAAGATAAAGAAATAACATATTCACTGTTTGCACTGAAAAACTAAAGTAACAGCAGCTGCTTTAAGTTAAACAGAGCAGGCTCATAGTTTTTGAGCCGCTTAGAGACACTGACAAAATTGAAAATAATCAATTGAAAATAATACGAGCATTTGGCGCAGAGGTGTACACACAGGGCAGATGGGGAAAAGGAGCAGATTGCCAATTTTGGCTATTTTGTGGTTGAAAATTGCCAGATATGAGCTGCTTAAACATTAAAACATACGCTGGTCAGCTGCCTACCTAAGATACAAGTCCCACAGTATTGAGGCAGTCTGGATTATCATCCGAGTATAAAACGAAACAGGCGGGAATCCGTCATGAAAAGGATTCCTACGGAGGGCTGGATGTCCCTCGGGGACCTGAGCAATCAAGTCCCTTGGGAGAAGTCACTATCGAAGGGGGGTAGGGGTCATAAGAGGAGCCCACAAATTATCATTCTCATTAGCGACTGAATGGGTAACGTGCGCACAAGTTGCCGCCAAACTTTTAACATCACGTCTCCCTCCAAATTCAATTGTCAGTGTTGTTTAGGCAGCACTCGGTGCTTTTTGTATGCAATTTGAGCCTTACATGAAGCGCTGCATCCTTCACTCAGGGGCGCAGTTATTCTCTCAGTTGATCTCTTGTTCTCTGCACTTATTTTAAAATTATAAATGTGAACCAAGTGTTGCTTTTTCAATGATTTATGTAGACTGGATAAATCTTATGAGGGAGGCCGCACTTTTCAGCTTTCTTTCATTTTCAAACCTGTAGGCAATCACTAATATGAGAAGTGAAAATGTTTTCGCTGTAATCAAAGCTTTACCAGGTATTTCCCTGATCATTACCTCCTCACTGATTAAATGATTTTCATTAGTTTTTCGTTACTTTTTTTATTGCCATCTCAGAGCTCTTTGGGGGTTCTTAATGTTATTCTCTGTTCTCAACATACAGTTATTGCTTAACAGTGTATTGTTCAAGAGCTCCACTGCTCTGACTCTCACATGGATGACCGGCTATATTTGCTCCTTGATTTGAAGGCACTGCTGCAAGGAGGACATAAGGAAATGTTCTGCATGCTATGGCTGCAGGTTGTTAAAGGAGGGGCTCTAGCAAGTCTCAGGCATGAGTGTGTGTGTGTGTGTGTGTGTGTGTGTGTGTGTGTGTGTGTGTGTGTGTGTGTGTGTGTGTGGACACTCCTCTTTGCACCTGTTTTCTTGAGAATCAGAGAGGGTGGTATAGGGAGAGGAGCCTGACAGATTTAGAGGGGTGGGGACCGAATAAAAAAAACTGAAACTGTGAAAGTACAATATGTGCACATTTGCATGTGTTTTTTTTTTCTTTGAACAACCTCAGTGTAGATAATGCACAAAACAACACTGAGAATGAAGTTTTTGTTTGGTTTTTTGGTGTTTTCTTAGTTTCACCTCAGATTAAATTCCTTAGCACTCTATGTTTTAGACATACATGCCTGCCTTCTCTTTTTTGGCTCCGTCATGCTTCCATCCGGTGCATGTATTTATAGTAGGGGACCACTTATCTCTAAGACTGGGTGTGAGGTGTTGGGTGTGAGCAGACAGAGAAGGTGAGGCAGGGTGGGCAGACGCAATGGGACATGTCCAGTCTGCTCAAATATCACAGGCTCCGGGTGCCGTGTGGGCTCAGTTGATCCTCATCGCTTGTCCACAGAACGTAATTCTGAAGCCAGGTTTGGCTTTTCAGCAGCTTCTTCAGTTTCATGGCATGAGGCCTGTGGCTTACTGCCTTTGCCACTAGTGCAGATTCCACAAGAGAAAGTAAAGGGTCCTCTTGACAGGGCTAGAGGTCACCCTGCAGACTTCTAGGTGGCCTCGAAGTAGTCCTGTCTTCAAATGTGGACAAATTGTTTTGATGTTTTTTATCTGCCGAGGGGCCATTCCTGTATTTCCTCTGCAGCTCTGGCAGCTGTTGTACTATTTTCGCTCTGGTTCAGAAACACTAATCTCAGAGAAAGTCAACTAATTCATGAGATATGAAAATGAAACAGCTTGGAGATGCAATCATGTTAAAGAGGTAGAGAACAATTTCCGTTAAAAGCTGAGATAACCGTTTTCTTGACTGCGCCGTAACACAGAGTCCAATGACATATGGTGCACTAATTTGTAAAGCACTTTAAAGCAAATTTATGATCTGGGGTTTTCTGAATTATATGGCCTTGTCTCAGCTTAGCGCAGTTTAAAGATAAAGAAGTGATTGATATAATTGCTGAAGTTGAAAGTGACAATTAGAATTTCAGTTGAGTTATTCCACATATCAGGTCTCTTTAATAAACAAAAATCCATCTTTTTTAAATTCAAAAAACTTTTCTTTTGTAATGAACATAGAAATATTATGTCGCAGTCCAGTTATGATGCAGATGGAAGTTTCGAAATGAATACCTTCCAAGACAGCTCCTGTACGTTATTTTTAGTGTTGTGGCTGCTATAACTATAATACTATATTAATAATCAATAGAAGCAGTTAACTCAATATCGCCACCTAGTGTTTTAAACCTAGACTCAAGTGTGTGTGTGTGTGTGTGTGTGTGTGTGTGTGTGTGTGTGTGTGTTTCAGGCATTACTCAGTTGTGGGGACCAAAATCTAGTCACACTGTCACATAATGGGAAACTTTTTCTCATGGGTAGAAGAAGCGTGTCATTGCATTTTAGGGTGAAGAAATATTTCAGGGTTAGGATTAGGCAAGTTGTAGTTCTGGTTATGGTTAGAATGAAGTCTCCAAGAACTGCATATAAGTTAACCACCTCTGAAGTCAGTGATGCACAGCTGTGTGTGACTCACCTTGTGGCAAACTGCATGCCCTGACTCGTCCCCAGTTTGACACCTGAGAAGATCCTGCACAAGTCTGACTCATACATCTGTTCAAGATGCCACTGTCTGCTGCAGTTGTTCGTGTGGGAGTGCAATTTGTCCTCTTCCTCTCCTTGTGTGTGTGTGTGTGAGACAGTGGTATATAAGTGTACAAATTTGCGTTGTGGTGTTCCGTGACTGTGAGAAACAGTCTTTGACCTATATTACTGAAGGACTGTGCAAATATAATATGTTTACAGCTACTGTTGGTCATTGCTGTTTGTCAACACTGCCAATCTCTTGTAAGCAATACGATGCAGTTTTAACTCCTCTACATGCACTTTATTGCTCTCTCACTGGTCATTCTTTCTAAGAAAGTGACAGGATTTACTGATCATGTGCTAAGATATATTTGTATCCAGCTTTTTTACTTGCACACCTTCCTAAATGATTAATTTGGGTTCTTCTATTTATATGTGTCTGATTGCATTCTCTCAACATTGACAAGATGGGAATATAAAGAAAAATGCCATTTATCTTTATCTTGAGAGAGTTACCATCCTATTTCAAGGGGATCACTTTCCCTTTTTTCATTCCTCTTAGTAGGAATCGCATATATACAATATTTACTGTAAAAATAAGAAGAACTCTGGAGTAAGTTGGAGTGTCCCCAGAGGGAGAGTGGTGATTGAAGCAGACTTTAATGGACATGCAGGTGAAGGGAACAAAGGTGATCAAGAGGTGTTGAGTAGGTGTTAAGGAGAGAAATGCAAAAGGACAGATGGTAGTGGATTTTGTGAAAAGGATGCAAATGGTTGTGGTGAACACATACTTAAAGAAGAGGGAGGGACACAGGGTAATGTACAAGGCCCCGTTTACACGACAACGCTTCCAGTGGAAACGGTGTTGTTTTGCCGTTGTTGTTTCCGAAAGGGACGGAGACGTTTCAGAAACAATCTCCACAAAATCACTGAAAATGCTGCAATTCCTATTGCCAGGCTACAAGTTGGCGGTGCGGCTCTAGGAGCTGCAACCGTACTGCTCATGTGCGAGTGCCCCCGTTTCCAAAAAGCATAATTTTCGTCCGTTTACATGGAAACGGTGGCCGGAGCGTTTCAGAAACGCTTCACTCTGGAGCTCGTTTCCAAAAAGTATCTTTTCACTCTGTTCTCGTGTAAATGGGTGGCCAAAACGCATCAAAACTGTGCAGTTTTCATTTTGAAATGGTGTTGTGTACACGGGGCCTAAGAGTGGAGGAAGGTGCACACAGGTGGGCTACAGCTTATGCAGAAGGTACAATCTGAAAGAGATAGGAGACTGCAAAGTGGTGTCAGGGTAAAATGTAGCCAGGTAGCTTTGGATGGCAGTCTGTAGGATGACTTTGGACATCAAGAAGAGGAAGGGAGTGAAGGCCAAGGCAGGAAGTGGAAGTTGAAGAAGGAAAAATGCTACACAGAGTTTGCAAAATTGAGAAAGGCTCTGGGTGGTAGGGAAGAGTTACCAAATGATTGGGAAAGTGCAGCTGTAGTGCTGAGAGGCACTGCCAAGAAGTTGTTTGGTGTATCCTCTGGACAGAGGAAAGAGGTCAAAGAGACATGGTGGAATTAGGAAGAACAGGAATGTATTAAAAGGAAGAGGTTAGCAAAGAAAAAGTGGGATAGTCAGGGAGATAAAGAAAGTAGACAGGAGTACTGGAAGACTAGGAGTACAGCCAAGAGAGAGAGGTGGCAAAAGCAAAGGAAAAGGCTTATAGTGAGTTTAATGAGTGGCTGGACAGTAAGGAAAGATAAAAGGACTTGTATCGATTGTCATAAAGATCAAACTGGAAAGGATGTGCAGCAAGGTTAGGGTGGCTAAAGATGGAAATGCAAATGCGCTAACAAGTGAAGAATGTGTTGAGAAGGTGGAAAGAGGACTTTGAGGAGCTGATGAATTGAGAAAAAGAGCGAGAGAGGATTAGTAAGGAGGAAGTGAGGGCAGCTATGAAGAGGATGAAGAGTGGAAAGGGTCGTGCACGAGAAGAACAAGACAGTGGTGAGGTGTGCAGTTGGAATGACAGATGGGTTTGAGGTGGGGGTGGGATTGCAGTGTGATGGAGAGCCTGACAGATGAGGTCAGGTAGGATCTCTGTGGATTATGGTGCTTGCAGACAACATTGTGATCTATAGTGAGAGTCGGAATCAGGTGGAACAGAGTCTGGAGAGGTGGAGGTATGCTCTGGAGAGGACTGAATGAAAGTCAGTAGAAGCAAGAGCGAATACGTGTGTAAATGAGAGGGAGACAGGCAGAAAGGTGAAAAATGCAAGGAGTGGAGGTAGTGACAGTAGACAAATTTAAATACCTGGAGTCAACCATGGACCAAGCACAAGAGAGGCGAAGAAGAGAGCGTAGGCAGGGTGGAGTTGGTGAAGACGAGTGGCAGGGGTGATCTGTGACAGAACGACATCTGCAAGAGTGAAAGGGAAGGTTTACGAGATGGTAGCGACACCTGCTATGATAGATGGTTTTGAGACAGTAGGAATAACAAAAAGACAGAAGGTGGAGCTGGAGGTGCCAGAGTTGAAGATGCAAAGGTTTTCACGGGGAGTGACCAGGATGGACAGGAGCAGAAATGAGTACCTCAGCAGGACAGGTCAGGTTGAGCAGTTTGGAGACAAAGTTAAAGAGGCAAGGTTGGGATGGTTTGGGCCTGTGCAGTGGAGGGATAGCGGATATATTGGACAAAGGATGCTGAGTATGGAGCTGCCAGGCAGGAGGAAACAAGAAAGACCAGAGAGAAAATTCATGGATTTAGTGAAGGAGGACGTGCAGAGGGTTGCTGTGACAGAGGAGGATGCTAGGGATAGGGTGAGCAGCCAAAATAAGAAGAATAAAAATTATTATTTTTTTAATTTTAAAAATGAGACTTTTGTACTTTAGGATCCAAACTTGAAAGTTCACATTTACTTTTTATTTTTACTCACTGTGTCTTTATGGTACTGAAAATGCATTGTTAGCATCAACATATTTTCCTACTGGAGAATTACCAGAAGATCAAGGAAACTCTCACTTCCTGGTTTATATTTAGCAACTGGAATACAATCACTCTTGACAAAAGGATATTCTACTCTGGGATGTGTTGAAAAGCTTCCTTTCCTGACCAGCTATCCCAGTGTGCTGAGACCTGTGGTCTTCTCCAGAGCCTGGTTAAGCTAGGTGGTGACAGCCGTAGTGTTGCAAGAGTATTATCACTTTAGCACTGTAGAGAGGGAGGGGGGAAGGCATTGTCCCCTAAACAGGATGTCCTGATGTCTGGTCCCATCTCATGTGGGTTATCCTTTGTGTGTGTGTGTCTGTCTGTGGATGTTGGGTTAAATCCTCAAAGCAGATGTGACCAGGTTTTAAAAAGGTGATCTCACTTTTTAAATGTCAGACCCTTTCATGTCTTATTATGTCCGTACATCAACTCGCAATTAACTTTTACTTCGTGTAGATTTTGATGCAAAATGTCCAACACTGGAGTGTAGATGTTGAGTGCATTTTCTTTCTGTGGCTGTGCATCTTTCCAAAGCATGTGGTAGGAAGTTAGAGTTACGAGATGAGCCCATAGTCTTTTTCTTCTTCTTCTTTTCCTTCTCTCGCCTCCTCTTTTCATGCCCTGGGAAGGTAAACACTCATCCTCTTTGCTCTTGTTTTTCTTATAGTAACTGTTGAACAGTGTGTGCCCCACTCGTGGTTTTATTGCCTGGATTGTCATGCGAGAGGCAGGGGAGACGAGTGTCAATAAGTGGTTGGGCTCACTGCAAACAAATGCACTGAAAGAATGGCAAAGAGAGCAGAGAATGCAGCTGGGTACACACACACACGTGCACACGCAGAATCGTGTTTCTATCACGTCAGCGTAGGTTGCGTTGAGACTTACCCGAAACTTAAATCTTCATACAAAACGAACCACTTTGCAACTAGAATGATATTTTTTTCTTTATGTTCTAAAAAAAAATGAGGTGTTTCCACCCAATGTGAGTGCCTAAACACTTTTGTGCCTTCACAACACAACTAATACACACACACACAAGATAAATTATTTCTTAACCGAAACCCCAGAAGACAAACATCGTGAAAGAGACTAAAAAGTTAGCGCAGCTTTAATTACCACTAAAGACCTCTTTCAGTGCTCTAATAGAGGCTGGGCACCTTTTTCAATTATAAAATGTATATTTTCAAAATAAAACCTGAAAGTAAATTTCCAGTTTTATTACTTTATTTTTCTGCTGCACAATCTGCTGGAATATTTTTGATTTTTTTAGTTTGAAAAGTATTTCTCATTTTTTCTGGGTTTTTTTTTTTTTTTTGCTTGTTTGTTTATTTTTACTTCTTCTTCTTTTTTTAAAAAAAAAATATGAACAGTATGAACAATGGACAAACCAATAATGAGATTGTGCATCAGAGAATAATACTATCACTTCCAAAGAAAACATTATTTTGAAATAGTAATTAAGCAACAACAGTAGTAAGTACCAAGTAAATAGTGAGTGACAACCAGAGTACTGCAGAGTTTGAAATCAGGGGAAAGAAAAAAAGTGACTCGTATAAATGGAAATTTTAAACCACCTAATCTTTCATCACTTTGAAACTCCCCTGCAGACATCAGTTACCTCACTGTCAAGCTCTTATCTCTGCTGATATGACAAACAGCTTTTTAGTGGTACTTAACAACAGACTGACGGAAGGTAAACAGTGCCTCTGCAGCCGTCTTGTGTCTTTCTGTCTGCTGACGGTGATTGCTCTTAGATGGATCGCCCATCCAGCCTGACCACTCGTCTCTAGCCCTGTTCTGCTCTCCAGAGCTGAAGAGACCGCGCCTCATGATGAATACACCCGTGATAAGATTACCACGGGGCAAACACACACATGGGGCACTGTTTAGCATGTTATTCTTAGTCATAGACATTCATGAAAGAATCCCTCCCTCTGTGAATGTCTGGCCATGTGTCTCCCCCTCCTTTCACGCCTTGCTGCTTTTTTCTTTACTTCGGATGTTTACTTGAGCATTAGATGACTAAAATGGCAAAACCTATTTTTCCACATTCACCTATATCCATGTAGACCGTGTTCTGGGCAGTTGAACTCTTCATACTTTTCTTCAACTAGTGACTGCATTTATGCAGCTACATAATCTTTACATGAGCAACAAAACAAGTAGCTAATAAAATTACGTTAAAAACTGACTGCACAAGACAAGAAGCGACTAAAAACAGCGCAGCAGCGGCTTCTTCCATCGCCTCGGGGCTCTGCTGCGAACGCTTTGTCACCTCTGGTTTTAAGCCTTGCCCTGTGAAAAGATTTAAAAAAAAGCCTACATTCAAGGATCTCTGGCTGTGCATAGGCACGCATCCGACTAAGAGGTCAAGAGGTTACACCATGAACAGGTCTCCAGGCCATTGCAGGGCTAAAACAAAGAGACAGAGAACCATCCACGCTTACACTTGCACCTATATGGCCAATTTACAATCATCCAACCACTCATGTCTCTGGACAGAAGAAAGACAATCCTTCTGACACAGGGAGAGCACACAAACCACACACAGAAAGGTGCCATCTGGTGACCAAGAACCTTCTTGATTTTATTGTTCAAATTTCCTATCCTAAAGTTGTATTCATAAGTAAGTTATGGATACTAAAACTTATAAATTAGTATATTGAACCAATATATAATCCAGCTTTAACAGTAAGTTGAATTTTTTTTAAAGAAAATGTGAAAAAGTGAAAACAACAATTACTCAAAACAACCTTTGCACATAACGCCTCATCAGTTAAAGCTGTTATGGATGATATCACTTCACTTAGCACAGAGGAAGACTCATTTCCAGTAATTAGTCTTCCTGTGTTTAGAAGTTAAATATATGTTAGTACAGTACTGTGAAAATGGGAAATTGGTGCAATGATTTATTGAAACATGTGCAAACATAAATGGAAATACAATATATAAGGCAAAAACAGAGTTTGTACAATTCTGATGAGCTTGAAAGTCAATATTTAGTTTGAAAAGTTTTATTCTTCAACACAGCCGGAACTCTCTGAGGCAGCTTTTTTCTCATTTCTTTAAGTGGTCAGGAATAGTTCTCCAGGCTTTGTGAAGTACATTCAAAGCTCTTCTTTGGATATTGGCTGCCTTTTAGTCTGTTTTCTGTCAAGTGTGATCCCACACTGCTTCAATAATGTTGAGGTCTGAGCTCTGGGGAGGCCATTGTGTTTCTGTCCAGGTATGCTTTTACTGTTTGGGATCATCGTTGTTCTGTAAGATTAAGCTCTAGCTAATCAGATGCTGTCCAGATGGTATTGAATGGTGGATCAAAATCTGATGTTACTTTTCTGTGTTCATAATTTATTCAATTTTCACAAAATCACCAGCACCACTGTCTGAAATGCAGCCCCAAACCATGATAGAGCCTCCACCATATTTTGGAGACGGCTGTAGACACTCACTGTGGTACCTCTCTCCTGACCTCCTCCATACAATGACATCAATGACAATTTGAACCAAATTTCAAATTTGGACTCATCACTCCATAAGATCTGTTGCTTCTGATTTTCAGTCCACTTCTTGTGCAGAGTGGCATAGCTCAGCCCTTTCTCTCTGTTTCCCTTCCTTAAGAATGGCTTCTTGACAGCCACCCTTCCACTGAGACATTTCTGATGAGCTTTCAGTGACCAGTCGATGGATCTCTCTGGTCCGGTGTCAGGTCTTTGCTGGATTTTTCTCTATTTCTTAAGGACATGATTTTCAGATACTGCTCATCTGTAGTTGAGCAGTATCTGCCACTTCTTTGGTCCTCCACTTGTCCAGTTTCCTTAATTTTTTTAAGGGCACACCATGCTGAGATAAGTCAAGTTTTCAGCCAATAGCTCTTTACGTATCTAGCCAACAAGCCACCTTTCAGATTAATTTATTCTGGCTGTGTGTTTTGTTTTGTTTTGATTTTGTAGTTGTTGTTTGTTAACAATAATATCATAATGATATCACTGTCAAACCTCCCAACAACATCACAAAGTTAGTAACAGTGATGTTGATTGAACTGCATTTATCAGTACAGTCAATGAGAGGGATTTCAGGAACACGGGTTTATTTTTTCCAATGTCCAGGTATGAGAAATTCACATGTTTTGTCTGGCTTGAATTTAGAACAGGTCTCTAATTAAACAGGAATTTTTTTGAGGTCTAAAAGCAGCTTGTAATCTGAGAAAACCTCGAAAAAATAGTCTGCGAGACATGCAAGATGATATCATGCACACAAAATGGGCTAGCCTTCTTGTAGTTCTCATTTTCTCCCTTCCTTTTATTTTCTCAATCAATAATTCAAGTTTTAATATTTTATATTAGTTCAAAAGAAAATGGATCCCAGACAGGTGCTCTGGATCTTGAGAGCGCTAATAGTCAGGTCTTGGACTTCCCTCAGATCTAGACTGGCAATCCCCTATCTGTATTAAAGATATGAAATACGCAGTTTGTTAAGAGACCCATTGAAATAAGCATTAAATGCATGTCTGCGTTGGTAATTAGTATCATTCAGTTTAGGCTTGAAATGGAATTTTATGCACCACGTGCAAAATTCAGTTTATCCCTAATGTGTTTCAGAGACGTCCATCTGCAGCTGTGAGGAAAATATAGTCATTTTTCTTTTTGTGAGTTTGAATGAACTAACCCTTTAAAGTGATACTTGAAAAGACTGAACCAACCACATCAGAAGAAGTGATTATTATTATGTTCTGTGGGATAAAAAGGCAGCAGCCTGTTTCTGGTAACCCTAACCACTGCACTGTCTGGGCAGAGCCTGACGTGAGCGTTAGGGCTAAAGCCTGTGTGTATGTAACTGTTTATGTGTGTGTTTGTGTGTGTGTGTGTGTGACTGAGAGAGAGTTGCCTGGCCACCTCCTGCTGTGTTACTCTGCGTTGACTGACAGCGCCAGCCTGGCTGTATAATAGCTGCTCTTTGCTCTCTGTCTGACTGTATAAACACAAAGTGGGATGGTTCCCTCATGCAGAACTCCTGTATTGATCACTTATGTGAGATCTCACAGCCGCACTCATTGTCCTTTGCCCCTTTCTCTCCTGCTGATCAATAGCTCTTTGTGTTGATTTTTACCCATTGACAAATCACTCTGTCCCATTGCCTTTGTTAAGCTGTCAATCAAGCAGAAGGTGTTGCTGTATGTGATACTGACTCAGTGGGAAGAGAGCAATCAGTGCAAAATAGGACAAAGTTTTCTGGAAATTATGATTGCAACTAATTATATTTAACTAATAAATGTGAAAACTTGACTGAAATATAAAAGGATGAGCATTATAATACATGTTAATTAACCATTAAAAGCAATACAACTAAAGCAGTTGGTGTATATAAGTCTTAAATTATATAAATTATCTCCATTTAATTACTCAGTGGTTCTGATGATATTTTATACCAATTTGTAAAGGTCTACACCTTTCATGTCCTGTCCTACAATAACCAATTTCCCGCCCAAAAAAGGCTAAGTGCAAAATAACGGCTCGTCTTATTACCTTCATCCTTTGAGCCTGACAATGCAGCACCCTCGTGCTGTCAGGAAATAAAAGTTTTGCGCATCATTAAACCCCTTTGTCTGAATGACGGCTTTCTGTTCCTGAGAATGTGACCTGCGCACTGCTGAACCCTCAGATGATGAGGATGACGTAAGCCACAGATTCAGAGAAAGATCTAATCTAAAGCTTTCGCCCACTCATAGCAGCACCCTGCCAAACACCATATATTCACAGGGCATAAATGAGTCATTCTGATTGACCTGCTACATTCTTGTTATGGTAAAAATGTATGTTGTAAATTGTTTTTAATAAGCCCACGGCTGTGTCTGACACCTACGCAAGCATATGCACTCATCATCACCTAAACCACTTGGGAAGTAGCAGGCAAGTAGTGCCATTTTCACAATTCCACCCAACACATTAACAAAATAAGATGCTTAATGATTTGTGGTAATGCTCATGACACACTTTCCGTTTATTACAGTAACCTGCACTTTGGTGACAGACTTGAGTTTATGCGAAATCTATCAGTGCAGCTAAATCTCTCAAGCCCTTTGACACCGTTTGCTCACATGTTGGTATCCTTATATGCGTACCTCTTCTTTCACATATGGCCAGCTGCCATGAGTCAGCAGCAGTGGTCAGAGGTTTCCATTCCTAGACACAACAGTCTATCCGGGAAAAAACAGCTCCCTGATGCCTCAGCCTTCCTATATTGTCTGGGATGATTCCGAGTGGAGAGAGGCTTATTGTTCGGATGTCTTTGTAGTGTGGGTGCATTGCTGCAGAATGTGGGGATTTCCTCTTTCGTGGGTATTTTTAGACTTCTGTGTGAATTCATGGGACCTCTGCATAATGCTGAGCAGTGTGCGGTCTTAAGGGTGGGGCCTGTACATTCATGAACATGTGTGGGAATCTGTGTGTCTGCTCATATGACTTAAAAAAAAAGGATGTGAGTGGATGCGCAATGGGAGAAGAGAAATACATTTTTGTGCATAATCATGCCAAGTTTTAATTATTATTTAAGTATCACTGACTGAAACAATGGAATGGCATCAGTTTTCAAGGCCTCGCTGACTGAGGCGGATGCTACTCAGCTTGTATTTCATTTGAAATTTCACAGTGTATTTACTCACTCTTTCCTGTTTGACAGGTCCAGACTGGAGCTCTGGTGTGGACATTGCTTGTTCACTGAAGTGTTTTAAGGGGGCTTCGGCAGGCCACCTGGGGGTCTATGACCTCCCTGGGTAATGCTCTCCCCAAGATCCTTCTCTTTGACAGTAATCAATGGAAGCGTCCATGCAGAGGACAGCCAGGCGGACGGCTGGGGTGAAATCAGGGAATAGACAGGTCATATCCAGAAGGACCTATCACCTCTAAATCAAACCAAGTGAGGTCTGCTTCCGGGTCTCACTCACCCCCGTCAACTTCGCTGACATCAAGTGACACTTTGGCCTGACCTGTCTTATGTTGGGAACACATGTGTATAAGTCTTCATGAGTAGTGTGTGTTTGGGCTTTTGTGGTATTATATATTACATCTCTTTACAGTGAAACTAGTATTGGTTTAGATCCATATTGTGAAGCTGTACTCAAGGTCACAAAATAGTGTGCTGGTAAATGCTTCTAATGTGAGCAACTTTTGCTCATGTTTATGCTCTTATTGGTCCTTGAACTTTGATGTTTGATCTTTTTTTTTTTTTTTAACATTTCTTTCTCTTCACGGTAACTCAACTCTAGTTCCATCTCCAATCCAACATGTTTAGAAATGACACTGACATCAGTAGGTGATCACGGTTATCTGTATGAAAATAATCCTGTTGTTGATGAGGCGTTTAAGTCTGGACCAAAGACAGGGAATAGAACTTCACATTTTAAGCACACATAAATATAAGGCTTCAACTATCAGTCTCATACCTTATCTGTTGTTTCTATATCCAGTGAATATTTTACCTGAATGTCTCATAAAATATAAACACCTTACAGCTACAAATAAAAGAAATCACACCGATGAAGTTTAAACGCCTGCACATGCACAGCCTTAAATAATTGTTGCCCCATTATAGATGAAAACAACCCCACCGCACCAATGCAAAGCCTGTAATGACATCAGCATGTTTTAGTGATGAGAAATGAAACTGGCAAATGCTTAAATGTCTTGTTCACACACTGCCTATCATTTTTAAAATCAGTAGACATCTTTTATGCACACGCCTGTTCTCTGAGGGATTTCCCTTAGACCATCTGGTGGGTCTGTGGTAATCTCACAGTGTTGGTTATCTTTATCATTTATCCTGGCATCACTTGCTCCTCTTTAGATTACAACTGATTTTTCATAATAGAAGAAAGAGATACCGAGAAACGCAAGCAGCTTGACCTCATAAAAGGTTAATATTAGATTCTTATTTGATCATTATTAAAATATAATGTTTCTGCATTTTTCATTCCCTATTAGGGCCACTTTGATATGGATTACTTTCTTTGTACTGTGCAGAATATCATCTTGATAGTAGAATAAGGCAAAAAGGGGTCCAACCCAGTACTGGTACTATATTATAACATTACTTACAAAGTTTAAAACACATACTTAAAGGGGGATTCCTCTAATGTTTTTCTTCACATCCCCATTACCTTCCTGATGAAGGCTTTCAGAGTTCTGTTGTTTTCGTACAGTTCCTGAGTCACAGGCTACGAAATCTGATGGGAGTTTCCATGTTGTGCTGAGGCAGGTGTAATTGGATGAGACCGGGGATCCTTGGCAATCAGGATTGTCTGGCCTTCAGTTGGTCATTCTGGGTGCATCTCATCCGTTAGCAGCTGGTTCATTTGTGCAGCCAGGCGCTCATGGAGTGCAGTTAGCTTCTTTAGCCAGTAATTGGCCCAGTGCTGTGCAGCTCTTCATATGCAGATTCTTTCTGCAGATTCTTTCTTGGATGTCTACCACTGTGATGGTTACTGCATCCTGTTCAGGGAGGTTGCTGTGGTCTGCTCTAAAATCCACTAGCCACTGAGCATTGTTGTTATGCGTTGCATCCTTCTACCGTATATTCTTCTAGTATTGTTCCTTTTCCAGCCTTGATGGTGGTGCTGTTCTCTTATTGTTCCCCTGTTACTGAGAGTACACTTTGGATGGTTCAGAGGAGAATCTTGTTTATTGTCCTGTATGGACATCTTATGATACTTCTTGGACACCCCTTTCTTCATCACACCTTTCTGCAGCTCTGATAGTTGGCTAACTTCACTTCGTGCAGCCTTGATCTTAGCCACTAGTCTCCTTCTCCATGGAGGGTATTGCTCCTTGTGGTTATTGTTCATCGTGGAGCCAAACGTCACAAGAATCACTCTTGCTGTGGTATAGATCAGTTGGTTGGTTTCAGTGATGGTCAAAGTACGGATTGTCCATAGTGCTGCATTCAAGTCTTCTAGTAGAGTTTCAGACGGTACTTCATGTGGCCACAGAGGGTCCAGGTTTCCAGCTTAGCCATGATCTTCTCTTTCAGGATAGCTGTTCTGGCATTCAACCTGCCAGTTGTTCTTGGGAGTTGGTACCCAGTCTTGAAGTGTGGGGATAATGGCATCTCCCCCCTAACCTGATGTCCCAGCTCCCCCTTGCCGTAGCATTTGCTTTGTATCTCATCAATCTCTAGTTGCGATAGCAAGTGTTTCTTGTGGATGTTGGAACACTGAACTACTAGTTGTTTTTATCTTGGTGTGGATGTTGGGTGTCAGAGAATCCGTAGGTCCCACATCCACTTCATATAAACCCTTTCATTAACAGTTCCTTATTCTCATCCCTTGTCCACTTACGTACGGGCCTCAGTAGCCCACTTATCATCAGATTGCCCTGGTTCCCCAACATCTGGTGCAGACTTTGTTCATTCAGGCAACGTCTAAATCCGACATTGTCAGGTATGCATACAAGCACGGGGGGCAATGCAAACTACTTAGTACCTTTTTGAGTTTCTGCGATGAAATTTCAGGAAAATGGACAAGCCTATTATCTTTTCACTTTGATTTATGGGTTGTCTTTGAATTCTGCCCACTAAAGCTTGATCATTTTCATTTCCATCAAATGATGTTTGATGGAAATAAATCCTTTTACAATCCTTTTACAATAATGCTTGACACATCAAGCATTATTTTTCCCCCATTGAGATCTGATGGGTTTTTTAAGTAGTTGTGTGTATACATATATATATATATATATATGTATATATATATATATGTGTGTGTGTGTGTGTGTGTGTGTGTGTGTGTGTGTGTGTGTGTTTGTGATTCATCAGTCCCTAATAATTTCAAAACAATACTCTGGTGGAGAATTGTTAAACTACCCATATATGCTTCATTCTGCCCTTTCTTTAAGTTAATGCTTTTTGCCTCCATCTCTTCTCTTTGACCTTAAACAAAAAGAGGGACCTTTAATGTCTGTATTAATTTAGAAGCAGGTGGTAAAGAAGCCTTTGTTAATCACTTAATGATCAATTCCCCCCACTTTACATGGTGGCTTTTTCACCATTCGTTTACTTCTTGTGCATGGGATGGGGAAACTTTATAAAAAGTTTATCTTACCATGAAATGAGTAGGCACAGATAAATGGCTAACGTGGGGTTTTGTCTGTCAATGCAGTCAACCTATTGGGGGTCCACAGACTGGGCAGGTTTGGACCATATGTCATCATTCCTACCCTTTGTGTGGGCGTGTCTCTGTGGCAACCGCATCAGCTGCAACCATTGTGTGAGAGGATTCAATGGCCCATATATTCATTGCAGAGCTGGCATGGGCCCTGCAACAGAAACAAATTGATACATACAAGCTCCAGCCCCATTTGGCGTGCATGACACATTTCAAATGGACAAAAAGGGACATTTTAGTCTGCTGAAAATCTTGAGAAAAGCTTGGTCACCATAGTAACTGTTCAGTAAAAGCAATCATGGGCCATTAAACTCCAATCAGATGTAAATTTGGGCTGCCCACAGCCCCTCTGAGGGAAAGCCCCCTTCACACAGAAGACACAAATTAAACAGTTTGTTTGCCAATTCACATGTCATCTTAATGAGTTTTTATTCGTTTTCCCTTTGTTTAAATGGAGAGAATTACAAACTGCCATTGATTTGTAATATTGGACCACTTCAGTTGTCTGCACATGATCTATTCATAACTCCAAGTCAGATAGTAAAATGGTACAAAGCACATTTTAAAGCTTGTGAAGTGACAAACTGGACCCAAAAGAAAAATAATGGCACCTTTACAAGATAATCAAACCATTAGGCCACGTAAACCAAAGCTGTCATGTAACAGAGGTGTACAACTGCACTTAAAGTCTTTTCACTCTCTTGCATCATTATTTACAAATTACCATATACTCTCCATCCTAATATTTATTGCAAACCAATCTAGCAGCAAATCCCGACCCCCACATTTTTTCAGATGAGCTGTCAAAAAACATGAAAAACCAAGAACTATTGTTAAAGAGCCGCTTTCTGCTCTGTTCTGATGAAAACAATTTCTGTTTCAAATACTGTAAACTTGAGTGAGTGCTTCATGTGAGGATATATTATTATTCTTTTCACAAAAATGTCCTGCAGCACAGGAAATAAGTTTTAATGGAAAACAAGGGGCAACTGGATGACACTGTCTCCAGGACAGGAAGCGTTGTGCCCTTGTGATTGGGCAGAGAAAATATTTTGCTTGACTTGATGGCTACAGATTTGTCCAAGCTTGTCATGACATGCGGCTCCGTTCAATGGCATACGTGGTATCTGGTGTTATTGTAGTAATCAGGATTATTATGTTCCACAGTGCCTGGCTTTTGTCAAAGAACAAGTCAGCAAAGAGAGGCCGCACAGGTTGTTGACACTAAAATCACTTTTTATTAATTGTTAATTGTTAAGTGCAAAAAATTCCTGCATACATCTATTTCCATCAAACACATTTAGCCATAGAGCATATGGTAAAACCAAAGAAAGGGTAACAATCCATGTAATTACCCAATAATCATTATGGAAAACAAAGCAGCTGGTTTTAACTATTTGTCTATTTAATACAGTCAATATTATTCGGATGGTTTAAAAAAGCAAACACAAGTAATGTGTATGTGCAAAAGGTTACAGTTTTGAGACTTTGTTTTGTTTATTTAATTATTTCTATGAGATTCCCTCTAGGTAGCGCGTTCCCTCGTTTCATGTTTTTCCTGTTATTTGGATTATAATAATCTAAATTGTTTAAATATTGTTAATTAATTGATTCATATGCAAAGCGTTTTGCAAGAAAATGTACCTTTGCATTTTGTAATACATCATTTGTGTGTACACATGATCTAACGTGGCTTACAGACTATGAACAAAGTCACTTAAGAAGCTACAGAGAAATGCCCATTTTGTGGATAAAAATGTTCACATGTGAGGTTCAAGCACAGATCTGTGTGTATTAACTTTTTGTGAATAAGACCCATTGTTGCAACTCCAAGTGGTTCCATGTCAGAACACGAGAAAGCGAAGAAAAAAAACGGAGAAAACCATGAATGACTCTGATATTAATGAGAAATGAGTGTGTGGTCCTGTTATTATGCCTGTTTTCAGAAGGCTGTCGCCACTCTTGTCTTCACTCTCGCTTCATACAGTAAAACTGCTCTGTTATGACAACACCGGACAGTCAGAGCACAGCATGGGCTTCTACTGGCTCCGGACCAAGCTGACCTGGGACCTGACTTTACCAGTATAGCTGCAGCCTCCCCATTGCTAGCCCATTGTTGCACTGTGCAGCTAACGATGCCCTGTCTGTCTGCAGTGGTCTCTTCCATGTAGAGCATGGGGATTGCTAATTTGACAAAGGGATGATTAACTACAGCAGCACGGTAACAAACTGCCTCATTTTCATGTCTTGTTGTCTCCAGTGTCCCACTGCCCAGAGATTTTTGACTGCTCTATTAACAACTTGAGGGTGTCTCTTGAGGGTGTATTTACAGGATAAAGTAGCTCAATACTTTGTCAACTCCTTGTATGTTACTATTTTTGTACTTGTAAAAATGTGTTTTAGTTACATTGTAGCTAAAAATGAAAAACTATGTAACTAAATAAACAAAAAGGTATTTCCCTCAAAACTAGTGCACCCCATTTGCTAGCTGAAGCTTACATTTATGTCTTAAAATGCTGAGTGTTACTGCACACTGCATGCAACAGCTGATCATCACCACCCAAGCCAAATATGCTCTCAAACCAAAACTTGTGAACAAAGTTCCATATTTAAATTTTGTGTCAGTCACCGCCTTGCTGTTGTCTTAGCCTAAGTTGTCACCAGTGTGGAGGGAAGATCCAAGCTGTCTACCAACCGGAAGGTGGTGGTTCACTCCCTGGCTTCTCCAGTCTGCATGTTGAAGTAAATTTGGGGGAAAATAGCAAACCCCAGATTGCCCCCCACCCCCACCCAAGGCCTCCATTGGAGGGTGAGTGTGTGGACTAAGGTTAGACAAGAGGCTTATGTATAGAATAAAGTGCACATATGAAGGTGTGCATGATTGGGTGAATGAAGCTTATAGTACTTTGAGTGCCCATTTAGAGTAGAAAAATGCTACATAAGTGCCAGTCCATTTACCAATTGCTAATCACTGTGTCAGCGTAAAGCTAGGTAATAGGAGCTAATTGCATTTCAGAATGCAACTTGACATGATGGTGGTGGATGGAGAAATTACTGGTTTGTACTGAGATGCTGATTTGGTATTTGTTGTATTTACTCCATCCGCAATTGATGTCTTTAACCTTTAACAGTCTGATCCATAAAAGTCACGGATGCTCAGAGAAAGTGACACAATCTCAGGTTATATGTGCATTTTTCCACTAAAGCTTGTGTGATATTCAGTTTTAAAACATCAAGTAAAGGGAGGGAATCACATGAGATTCGAAATGCTAAAATAGTCTCTCTTGGCTTTCGTCAGAACGGAAGAAGCTGTGAAGCCATCAGAGGGGTAAAGAGAAAAAGACTGAAAAGGAGGCAGAATGGTGTACTGTCTGGCTGTCTGGTGTCCACACAGAACTCTGTCTTGTCCACTGGTGGCTGTGGAGGATTCATTAGACTCCACAGTCACTCCCCCTGCACGTGAGTGACAGGTCCCTTCAGCCAGCTCTCTTAAAGCACCACAGATCATCCCACTCATCTCTTGCCCATCTGGCTGCCTGAATCTAACAAGGGGTGCTCTCCAATTATAAGAGTGCATAAAAAGAGGAGGAGAGAGAGAAGAAAAAAGTTAAAGACTGGAAGATCCCATCAGATTCTCCGTGGTCCATAGGCTCCAATTATTCAGAGCTTATCTTTTCAGCTTGGCTGATCTCCCAATGAATAAAGTGCGGTCTGTATTACTGCCGGGCGAGTGCATCACTAAAGAGGCTGAAGGAGGATCAGGGATGTGGGTTATGGTGTCAATCTGGCCCTGACCCCTGGGGTTAGGGAGGTGACGTTATGTAGTCACAGTGCCAAGGCATCCCCTTGTAGCACCTCCATTTAGAACCCGTCTGGATAAATGGAAAAGGGCAATCACATTAGAAGAGGTTTATTTCCATTTTAAAGCAAAGAAAGAAAGATAGAAAGAAATCTCTAATGACAAAGTGAGTGACTCTTGACTTTAAAACCAGCTTCAAGATGATGGCTGGAAAAGGCAGAAGTCAGGAGGGTTAAGCTTTAAGCACAGTACGTGCTCACATTTGTGTCAAGAGCTGCATCCAGTGGTTTTAGAAGAGACATATGAGCACCATAAAATATGGCAGATAGAGACTATGTTAGACAAACGATACACTTCAAACGCTACTGTATGTTTTAGTGAGCATGAGTGGGAAAATATTTCTGAAAAGCATTTAAGCAAAATTATATTTTGGCAAAAGTAAAAGTGTCCTCATCAGTGAAACTAAACTATAACAAGCACATTGGCAGATACGTGATAAGAATGATTGAATAGTAGTATAATAGTAGCTGGTAGTTTTTCCAGTGTCCTCAAATATACAAACACAAAATAAAGAGGGCTTCAGAGCTTACTGAATGCCAGGATAACTGCAGGATTAAGTGAAGTGACCCCCCCGGGGCGAATCCCACTCTACACTTGGCACTGAGCTGGGGCACAACGGGAGATTGGTGGTCCTCCATTTTGCGGCGGCCCTTCCATTCCTGAGAATCTACAGCCCTCAGATCTACCGACAAGTGTTGCCGATCTTTTCTTCTGCCTTCGTGGAGATGGCTGGGAGATTCTCATGCCAGCGCACAATGCCTAAACAAGCGGGTATGTCTAATTCAATTAAGTCCACAAGGCTGTGCCAAGTGGGCCCTGGTCCCGTGTGACAGGGATAATGAGCGGGCAGAGGGGAGGAGGGGGACTGGTGTTGGATTGAAGATGGAGCCTACGCTCATTCAGACAGTCATACTTCATTCTTTTTATTATCTGCTCTGGGCTTTAATGTTTCCAGGATGACCCCGCTCATTTAGTGTTGAATGGAATGTTTTGCATTCCAACATTAATGTGCAAATAGACTTGATGAAGGACACTGAGAGGCTGGGAATTATAAATAGTGTGACCTCTGAATTCCTACAATTCATCACTTAGAAACGTCTCTAAATCTGGATTTGTTCCCCACTGCTGAGGATAGTGTCACATGAAAGATGTGCGGGAAAAGGAAACTTAACAATCTGACTCAGTGAGTGACTCAACAAACAGTTAGACACCTGGAAACAGAAGCTGACTCTCCCTTTGTGATCGTTAAGCCATTTATCCTTTCAGTATTTAACTAATACTTGTATATATTTCACCTTTGTTTGTACTTTTCTATAATCTGTTTCTTTAAGATTAAGCATATGAAGTCATTCAATTTCCACCTACTGTTGCAAAACAGCTCTTTCATTGAAAACCATAGCATTTGAGGATTTGCAGGATAGAGGGGCTTTAGAGGTTAGCGGTAAGCTAGCTTGCTAGCTGACCTCTAAAAAAATGATATGCCTTAGACATCTAATTAACTTTAGACTAGGAAAATCAAATACTAAATATCAGCAACAAGGTTAGCGAAGTCTGTGAAGCAACCTTGTTGACACATAATAGTTTGCCACCCCTGGCTAGCTACAGGGGTATCATTAGGCTAGTATAAATACAGCAGCACTGCCAGTTTACATAAGAAGTTTTGCTTGAGTGTTATGTTCTCTATAAACATACACAATGACAGTTGGGGACTAAATTACTGCATGTGCGAGTGCTTACTGAAGGTTGGTGGTAGTTGCTGTAAAATCAGTTGCTTACGCGACATTCACACAGGCCTAGAGATCACTCACTGACCTCCTGGTAACTTCTGGTTGTTATGGAAATATGTGTATTTCCTGACTGGTTGGTGAAAACCTCCTCATGATTGCAGTGGTTGCGGTCAGATTTCCACAGTCACATGTAGTTTACACGCGTCCGCTATTCTCTGAGAGGAAACTGTGAAAAGTATGACACAAACCAGATGTTTGCCTTTAATACTTAAGCGCTGAAGCGCGGCTTTTATGTTTTGCAGGCAAATGTTCTCCATTTTCATTTTTTGCCGTACTTTTTCCAAGTTTTATGATCGCTCAGCTGCAGGCGACCACTATTTTTGCTGCCTTCCACTGGCTTCCAGTGAAATTCAGAATCCGTTTTATAATTTTATTAATAACTTAAAAATACATGGCCAGGCTCCTGCCTTAACCCCTTAAAGGGCACTCATACCACGTTTTGACAGATGAGGTGCCGGTGCTTGTGCTGCATGGTTCCAATGAACCGGTGAACCGCTTAAGAACGGGCCTGCGGTTCCACTGCACTTTGCGAGTTGATCCTTTACGTATGAGTGTAGGCGGGTCCTCGTCTGGAAATGAAAGCCAAAGGGCACAAATGTGGGAGAACACGCTCCCCTTTTTGCAAACTCTATTCCTTGTGCTGGGAACATATTGTAGGGTCCAAACAAAAGCTACGGTATCCCAGCTGTCATAGGGTGAGAGGCAGGGTACACCCTGTACAGGTTGCCAGCCTGTCACACAGCTAACACAGAGAGACAGACAATGATTCACACCTATGGCCAATTTAGAATGACCAATTAACCTAACCCCAGTAATTGCATGTCTTTGGACTGTGGGAGGAAACCAGAGCACCTGGAGAAAACCCATGCAAAGGCAGGGATAACATGCAAACTCCATACAGAAAGGCCTGGGCCAAGGTGGATTCAAACCCAGACCTTCTAGCTGTTAGGCAACAGTGCTAATCACCATGCCACTGTGCTGCCTAGAGTCAAGGTTAATAAAGTTACCATATTTGGTTCTTTGCCTGTAAGTAGTAAAAAAAAAAAAAAATCCAAGAAGTGTGTATAAAAAATACAAGAAAAACATATATATGGTGAAAGGAACATGTATTTTAGAACATTATAACAGATTCATTACAACATGACTTTTTAGAACATTACATCATGCACATTATAAATTTATACAACACTAGGCCATTTTTTAATGACCACATTCTTCAAGACCACATGCTTCTTAACCTCACTGAGCTGCAGGATGGGTGTCATAAATAAAGAGTGGGAAATTACTAAAAATAGTCACTTGCCCTATGAAGGGTAATAGCAGAGCTACTGGCATCCTATAACAGCAGTCAGCCTCTCAGATCATCTGAACAGGGTCTCTTAACTGTTCATGCCCTTATTTTAAAACCAGAGGCATCCACGCTTTTGAGGTTGTAGCACCTAAACTTTGGAACAGCCTTCCTCAGCCTAGGGTTGGTTGGTTGAAACGACTGCTGAAAAATCATTTTTGCAGGTTAACTTTTTCTTAATCTTTCTCCCATTATTTTTTGTCCCTAGTTTACATGTGATGTGTGTATGCTGGAATGAATGTAAGATCATATTTGACTGTGAGTCTGTACGCTGAATGTGTACACGCTGAAACATGTACACTTACATTTAATGTCTGGTTTTATTCAAACTGTGAAGCACTTTGTAACTGTGTGTTTTAAAAGAGGGCTATACAAATAAAGTCATTGTTAGAAGCAGCAGAACTGCAGCCAAGAGTGTCGGAGAGGAGTCCAATCAGAATGAGAGGTTCGTATTAGTCACAATCCTGTGAAATGTTAGTTGGCCTGAAAGTGAAATGTTTCTGAATCACTAGAATATTTGGTGTCTGTGATGCCAGAAGGTTTGAAAGCTTAGCTTAAAGGTATGCTGTGTGTTAATCTAGCTCATGTATAGTGCTAAAAATAAAAAAATTTAAAAACATACAGTGGTAAAATAACAGTCTTTTTGTGGACACATAATTCTTCAAAAAAACAAAAACACAAGGAACACAGCATTGCAGAGAAACAAAAAGGGCAAAAGCTTGGAGCCAAGGCAGTAGAGGCTTGGAGAACCCAGAAACAGGGTTTATATGCCACCGCTTAACAAGCTAATAGAGCAACAACCACAATTTAGTTGTGCTTTCACATGGGACACAGCTATGTTCCCCCACCACTCAACGCTGGTTTATTTTAACCACATAACCATAGGTGGTTTTCATTTTAATCACAACAAATGTTGCCTGACTTAAAGTAGTCATTTTACCACGAATCCTGATCTCTCCGTAAGTGTAACCACCAGATTTTTGCCAAACCTAATAAAATTTAACCATAGCAGAAAACACAAGGAGAAAGAAACAATGTCCTTCCCAGATTAGAAAACACTCTTGTGCATTACTCTAGAGAAGAAGAGAAAACAGTGTATTTTATTGTTCAGTCTGGAAGAACTGTAGCTATAATTCCTAGACAGCACAAAGAAAGCCTGTCTCTTCTTTTACACAATGCTTTTGAAAACTTGCATGAGACTAGGTGTGTTACAAAGGCTTGATGACATCCACTTATCCAGCATCAGAAAGGAAAGCTGCTAAACAGCGTAACAGTCACGGTTGACAAGGAGTCATACGTCGCTCAAGGAAACCTGCTTTTCTGCATTTTCGGCACTTTTGACTTCAGCTGGGAACTATCTCAGACCTGAGAGGCTTTTCGTTTCACTGAAGTTTCCAAGGACTCCTGCTGCTCTGCCGAGACCCTTGTCCCCAACCGGCACAAAACAGCCTCTTAAACGTTTGACTTTCTCACAGAAACAGCTTGCTAAATGGTATTTCTGTAATGGACTCCTGCTAGGGTTCATATGTGTTGTATAGGCACGTTGCACAAAGTTGAGTCAACATGATTACCATGAGAAAGGTCCCTAAGAAAAGCCCGAAAAGGGTTTTTTGAATAAAAATCTGAAACTATAGAATTCATTGTTTTCCCAGGGAAAAAGATGAAAATCAAAGACATCGATGGTCATTTTTTTCTATTGGAAAAGTGCTGCCGACTGAATGTCTTATTTACATGCCAAAGGAAAGGGCCATGGTTTTAAAAGGATGGGAAAGCAGGGGCCTCTATTATGGTGGTGGTGGTCGCAGAGGCCGTGGCTACTCTGGTAGCCTCCCTGCCAGGGAGCGGTTAACAAGGCCTTGGCTGAATTAAAGAATGGCAATGAGTTTTTAATTGGTGACACATTATATTTATCAAGCTGACAGCAGAGTGACTGCACTGTGGCCTTTCTTGTTTTGTCCTTGTGTGCGCATTACTTCCCCCAAGGTGCCCCTGTATGATACCCCCTGTCTGCCGGGGTCCCTCACGTGTGAAGAAAGAAGAAAAACATAATAATTGAGCATCGAGTTGAATGATAACACTGAATTATTCATTAGGGTCCCTTAAAGTGCTGGATAAATCAACACCCCTCTCTTCTCTTTTTGACAAAAGCATCTCTTTGTCCCTACGTCCAATCACGCCAGTTTAAGGCTTAGCATAAAGACAAATCCTTTTCAGGCCTTTTGGTCCGTCGTGACAGACGTTCTGCTGCAGGGCCGGAAAAGTTATTAACAAGTGTTTAATATTTGGATGGGAGTGTTTGGTCACCTCTTCTATATATGCCATTTATGTGCGGCCCTTATATACGGGGCAGCTTGTGACTTGACACTTAATAATGACAATCTGTGTTGCTAATGTGTCCATATGCCGTGAATATATTTGAGTTTCAATAAAGTTTCAATCAGCTTTTGTCATCAGGTTCAGGGTTATTAAACAACCTTTAAAAATGTTTATTCACTGCACGCCAACTATTGACTGCCATTACTACTGCTGCTAACCTATCTTGACATTTTAACCACTGTACTTAAGTTCTGACTGACTTAGCATTACATACTTTTTGGGTGGATAAAGTGCACATTTTTTAAAAACATGACAACACCCCTTGTAAGAAATAGGCCAACAGACCAAAGGGCTGATGAATAAATTTCCACCATTGCATATTCAATAGATTAGGGAGCTTTGCGGAGACCTGCAATCGAAACTAAACTGAATTGAAAGTTTCATCTTGTGCAGTATATAACACTCTGACAAAAGTACCACATGATGAAAACAGTGCAACACAACACATAAACACACTCAGGAACAAATGTAGCAATTAGCAATAACAGTTAAACCAGCTTACTAATTTTCATCAATCTACCCATCAGGAAGCAGTTTGAAAAAGACTGTCAGCTCTTCAAGCTTCTGTTGGTTGTGAGAAGCACGTGAACCTTTATCTGTTTAATTTTAAACAGCGCCTGTTTCGAGTAACAGCAGGTCCCCAACACTTTTAGAAAAAATCCTTTGTTGTGTTCAGGGTGTTACTACAGCGAAGGGGAGTAAAGTCTGGAGGTCCCGGCGATCCTCTTCAGAACGGTAGTGAAAAGGGAGAAGGGGCGAGGGAGGCCTAATGAAATATTTAAGATTTAGGCTAAAAAGGAACTCTGAAAAACTTTGCAACAAAAGGGTCGGCCGAGGGCCTTCATTGTCCTAGGACCCGACGGAAGCAGGGGCCAGGCTGCTACAGATGTGAGGAGAGCCCATATTGAGCCGGGATGTGTAGGCTCTGCACACAGCTGTGTCGCTGCACTCCCGCCCCAGCCACCAGCCCCCTGCCTTTGTGAGCCTTTGTGAGGGCCACAGAGTGGCGATTTTACACCGAGCTGATTGCACAGCAACGGCTTTGTGTCGCCAACAAGAAGACCCTGCCCATTCCTGAACATCGGCCCTCACTCCCTGTGCATCACAGATTCACACATTCTTCCCAATCCCGTCAGCCCACACAGTCTCATGGCTTTTTATTATCTAAGAATGACAAGGTGATGAATCCCCTTTCTGTCAACTGATATGAGCTGTGGTGGTTAGTTTGGGGAGGTGTGGGGGGATCTCTCATCCTGGCTCCTCAGGATCTGCCTATTTAGCACTTAACTGCTTTTGATTAATGGAGGGCCCGTTCTATGTAACATATGTTATTTTCGGGGCCCAGTGAGGGGACCGCATAGGCGAAATGTTTGAGTAATGATGTCATAAGGTCACACACAGAATGAGGAAAATGAAGGAAGAAACTGAGTTTTTCCAGCTTTTAAACAGACAGATAGTCCAAGATATGGTGGGAAGTAAATGCGTGTGAGGCAGTGATTATGTGTTTAGTTAGATGCGAATCATTTTACCAAGAAAATAGTGAATATTTCCCTCCATTTATGAATGAATCAAAGAAGTCAGTGAACAACTACAAATGCATTTTTTGTTTGTTTTGAATTGTCATCGCACAATTTTCACAAATCATTTCTTTTACCAAAGTGAATGTAAATGAACATTAATTGTTTTTTTCTTGTCTCATTCTGCCAAAAAATATAAATCCTTAACCTCAGAGAAGACCCGATCCCTCAAATTAGATTGAACCCTTCCTGAAATGCTCGGCCGTTCCCTCTAAATCCCCCGGTGTCACTCAGAGCTACAAGGCGAGTTCAGGCCTGAGCACTAAAAGGGCACAGCAGCTTAACACCAACCTTAACACATGACTCACTCCTTCCAGGCTCATAAAGTCTTCTTAATGTGGCTAATGTGAAGAACAATAGGGAAAGACCGGGTCAGCAACTTAGAATAATGCAACTCACTTTGGACAAATCAGGAAACATCTTTCGGTCTGAAACTTGCACAAGAGAAGCCTTTAAAAGTCACTTCATGCATGATTTGAATTTGAAGGCAGTTATGCAGATGCTTTCTCCATGACTGAATAAGGAAAGACGTGGTAAATTGTCACTAGTTTTAGGTATGAATGAATCCATAAACATTAAGATTTTAGTTTCCTAAGTAATACTAAGTATTAATACTTAGAAACATTTTATTTTCCTATTCTTCTCTGCTCAGCCGCTGCTCATAGTCTTGTTTTCTTCGTCTCAGTCTATATTTAAGTAGGTAGAGAAAGCAAGTTTTTCATTGGAATGTGATTCTTACAAAAAAAAATTACACAGTACATTGCTGCCCATCCACCCAGCTCATCCGGGGTTACGTCAAGGCGCTCCAAGGCCAGCCGAGAGATGTAAACTCTCCAGCGTGTCCTCTGTCTACCCTGTGGCCTCCTCCCTAATGCTAGCTGTGTCATCTAAACTCTGGGAAGTGTTTCCAAATTTTTCCCCTATTGAACAACTTGGTCTCACAGCAGTTTTTGTGAAATCATGTCATGGAATTTTAATCTGTTGATTTCTCTTCATGAACACAAATTTTGTACCTTTTTTACTCCTAGTGCCATCATGCAGTGGCACACAGTGCACTAAAAAGGCAAAAAAATTTTGTTTTGTTTTGTTTTTTTGGCTACAAGAGGCGCATACTCTCTGGCTACCCTACTTGCCAAGTTTGGATTCATCAACCTCCCCAGAATCAAATTGCATGGTTGCCACTTTGACACAGTAAAATCAGGAATCCAGGATGTTGCAAGGAAGTGGTCAGAACAGGAATTTTAGTGTGTGATACAAGTGTAGGAGGAGTGTCCGGAATGCTGACAGCACCTTATAAGAAGATGTGTTGTTTTTGTAAATCTACTTATAGTCAGAACCATCAATTAATTGTCCCGTTTCTTTCCTCAGCCCCAACCACTTGCAGCAAATGACTGCCCTTCCCTGAGCCTGGTTCTGCCAGCAGTTTCTTCCTGTTAAAAGGAAGTTTTTTCCTTCCCACTGTCGCCAAGTGCTTGCTGATTGGGTGTCCTTTTGACTGTTGGGTTTTCTCTGTAATTATTGTAGGGTCTTTACCTTACAATATAAAGGGCATTGAGGTGACTGTGTGTTGTGATTTGGTGCTATATAAATAAAATTGAATTAATTGACTAATATTTAATTTATGTGTTGGTGTTCTAATATCTCTGTTTATCCATTTGTCAAAAATATTATTATGTGTTTTTATGGCACATTAATTGCACATTATGTACTATAATGTTTCATAAGACCTATGGCACTTGTGGTCCATAAACATATAGATAGCATTTGTTTAATTTCTGTAAGATTTGTGAAACCTCTGTGAGTAACTAAGGAAATCAACTTCATGGGAACTGAGATGGTGCTTTTATACATAATTTGAAAAGACCACTGGAAACGTAACTTGTTACTTGAGCTGTTTTTTTCACTAGTTTTTCAGCCTCTTGTTACAGTGCCATCAGGGTGTATGATTGAATCAACAATATCACCAAAGCAAGAAAAATGTACCTATAATGAGTCTTCTATATTGTGTCTGTTAGGTTCCTGCCAGAGTTATGGATAGACTCACTCCACTGGGATACTTAATAGCCCTTAATAGATGTGAGACTGGTGGAGCGAGGCAGACTGCACAGAGAGCCTGATACAAACCAGATGCGAGGCTAACTAACCTCTTAGCCTTCCTGCTATTTAAGCAGTGGTTTGCTAGCTGTACTTTCCTCTGAGTTTGTCTCTATGTTCTTCACAAAGACCTGTCACGTTTAATGGCCTATTGGCTGAGTAGCCTGCTGTAGCCCTCTCTAGAAGAAAAGCACCACGGAGAAAGGCTCATGGTCAGCTAATGCAGCTTAATTTTCTTTAAAAGGGTTCGGGGAACAATTAAGAGAGTGTTTCCCATGGTTCTCCCCCAGCGGTTTGCGGCTGCCTGTGCAGCCGCTCGTCTGTTTGATGGACTCTGAATGCATCTTATTGATGGGGGTCAGAGATTAGAAGCAGCCGTGCGAGGGGAAGAGAGTGAAAAGAGGGTCCCACACGGTGGCCTCAATGTGGCTCAGACACACACACAAATAGCCGCTAACAGCTCTTCCACTTGTCCGTCTGTGAATCGTATTCATCTGTGATGAATGAGTGATTGAGGGCTGTGTGTCCTCTAATAGATTCTCCTGTTTTTTTCATCTGTTACATCTTTTATCCAGCTTTTGATAAAAGTTGCTTAAAGCTATCTTTATGGGTTTCCTAATAGCTAACATTCTCTATTACAAGACTCCAAAAATTAGCCACATGAAACATTGTGTCGTGTTGTTTCTTCCCCTGTGTTTGTCTGCACATGTGCTCTCGGTCGTCTTGCTGCTCTGGCATGCACCCACTGTGCAGATGCCACATGTGTGAATGTGTTGGGTCATGACCTCAACAGCAGACATGCATGAAGCCGAGTAATGCTTAACCCCACAACATGCATTTCTGATTACAAGCACAGAGCAGAACTGTTGTCACTGTGTCTGCAGGCTGGCATATTTCTTCAACATGAACACTGCAGCGACTTTGCTACGGAGTATGACTCTTTCAAAATAAAGCAAATGCAAAAAAATATTGCTTGCAGTATCACATGAGTCAAATCAAGGAAGTGGTCAGACTCACGTGAAAGCATATCAACCAATTTCCTGGCATCTGACTCTTTACCCATTTACACTGACACCTTACATTTGCAAAGCTTGAGGTAATACGCATGTATTACTAAAGTATGAAAAATAATTATATTCTTTGGTTTTCCCACTCCAAATGTGCCATTATGTGTTTATCTTAGAGGGCTCTGGCAGACTGTTTGGATGCTATACTAACGGGTTGTCCACCTACAGCTATAGCTCACCATGCAGTGGCAATTAGAGGAGTGTTTTGGGTCAAGGAGAAAGCAAGGGTTTTGTTTGCCTCCATCTCATGATTGAATGGCCATGTATAGGACCGTGAAAGAAAGGAAGCCAATTAAGTGAGGGGTGGTTTGATTTTTTTGTCCTGTGTTGTAATTAGGCCCAGGCTCTAAAAAACTTCCTCAAGTACCATTTGGGTTGTTTTGTTGGCTATATCATTAGGACCAAAATGATCCTCCCAGGTGCTCACTGCCTGAATATGTTGAGAAATGATGTAAAGAAAAACTGCCAACCACAAGCTTTTGGGGCTTGTAACACTCCCTGGCTCACACATAGTGGCATGAGTGGAGTCCTTAAATTCTGTCAGTCAAGCCAGTTCAAACAATGACAAACATGTTTTACATTCAGATGATCAGAGAAAATAAATGGACTTGATGTACACTCAGCTGAATTCCAAAAAGTCCTGAAAATGAGAGTGATTATTTTCCTTCTTTGGTCATTTCAAAGGCACTTCAGAGCTTCACTTACCTTTGATGGTGCAGAGCCAGGAAGTGAGTCACATGCAGTGGTTTTAAGTGTATAGGTTCATTCACAACCACATCCAGTCAATTAAAGTTTTTCCTTCCCCACCAAAAACCTTCACTGCTGACATTTTCCACAATTTGTCTTGAATGAAACATTTGTCTAAAATATACAATAATGTCATAACTTCTTAGTTCTCTTTTTATGGACTGAATGTCTAAAAATATCATTAATGAAGGTGTGTTAATATATACAGTTAGGTTCATAAGTTTTTGTAATTTTGTTTCCATGCATTACTTCAAAATCAAACCATCAAGAGCTGACAGAGGTGCAGACTTGCAGTTTTAAGTCAAAGGGTTTTAAAAAGTTTTGCAGGAACTGTTAAGGGATTTTCAGAGGCTCAGAAGTAACTGGAAAAACTAATATACTTTTAAATAGTTCAAAGTTTAATGTTTGGATAAAATCCTGCCAATAAGTCTAGAACCCATGGACATCACAAAATGCTGAGGTGCCTCCCCTGAGATGCTCTGCCAGGCCTTTACCATCAGTTGCTGCTTGTTTGTGGGTCTCTGCATTCAGTTTCGCTTCAGTAACTGAAAAGCTCCTGTGTTAGGTTGTTATCAGGTGACTGACTTGGCCACTGAAGAATATCCCATTTCTTTACCTTGAGAAACTCTTGGGTTCCTTTTGCAGTTTATTTTGGGTCATTATCCATTTGCACTGTGAAGCTCCTACCAGTTACTTCATAATTCATCCTGCTGCTTCTATCAGCAGTCACATCATCAATAAACACTAGTGACCCAGTTCCACAGGCAGCCATACATACCCATGCCATAACATTGCCTCCACCATGTTTGATAGATAATGACCTGTTTCACTCCTTCTCCAAGCTTTTCTCTTCCCATCATTCTGAAAAATTGGTTTAGTCTGTCCAAAGATTGTTTTTCAGAAAAGTGCAGAGCTGTGCAGGCTCTGTTTTCAGTCTAATCTGGTCTTATGTTTCTGAGCGTAACACTCTGTATTTACATTCATGAAGGCATGGTAGACCATTGTAGACCCTGATAACGATACACCGAATTCCTTGAGAGTGTTTTAAGAACTTTTTCTTAACGAAGGGGGGGATAAAATCTGTAGTCATCTACTTTAGTTGTCTTCTGTCTTTCAAGCCTTTTGGTGTTGCTGTGTTGGCCAGTGCATTCAGTCTTTAAGAATCTTGATTTAGCCGCTCTAAAATTTTTATTTATTTTATTTAACCTAATGATGGCCTCCTTCACTTGCATCTATAAAGTTCGACACTTGGAATCACCTCCAGATCTTTTATCATCTTTATTTATCAAGAAACATCAAAAGATAAGCCTTACCAAGCCATATACCCCTTCAAAGGAATGGGTGTGTGTGTGTCCAAACTTTTGACTGGTACTGTAGTTTTTCTCAGATGTAAGGTCTCTGCTGTTTCCAGTGATTACTTAAATCAGCCTAAACCATGACAGACAAAACAAGAACCACTGGTATGCATGCATATCTGACCAATTACCGTGACCCCATAAACTCCCCACCCCAAGTCACACATACACATACATAAATGCTGACACACTCCCTGCTTCCTGACTCTGGGAAACTGAGAGTCCGGCAGCTGCTGTCAGGCTGGGTGGTTAAAGGAGGGGTAGCCGAGGGGCATGGGAAGGATTTAAGTGTGCCATGTTAATAACTCACAAGTGGCCTGGGCCCATGGTCATCCTGTCATTAAGGTGCCACCACACTCCTGGCATCTGACCCAAACTTACATTCCTGGTGTAATGGGCGGCAGCTGGACCGAGGCTTCCAGGAGGACAGCTGAGAACAAGCAGGCGGGGAATACCACGGGGAGCTCCCACGCTCATCACCCCTCTGAGATTCAACCCTGTCCTCGGCCTGACAATTAGTTCCTCCCAACCAGGAAATCATTTAAGATTGCTTGTTGATGTATAGAAATGCAAGAAAGAAAAGTCATTATTTGGATTAATACATGTTTCACTCAGTAAAACCCCTTTTACTGTCATGCAGTTGTGCCTCCAAGGGAAATTTTAGCTCTGGTTTTCTGTTATAATAGTGTTTGGTAAAGCCAGCTACAATATGTAGCACTACTTTTAGCTCACTGTTACAGGCCGTTTAAATCAACATAAACAACCTGAAAGAAACTTAAATGACAAAAAAACCCCAATTTCATCCACAGCTACATGTCTGCACAAGAGCAAAAGCACAGAGCACAAAACAAATGCCTCTGCATGTATTCCTGACACTCTTCTTCCACCCTGAATCCACTGAGATACACTTTTGAAAACCGACCCCGACATAATGAAAACGTCCACAGTTGAACTCATTTGCCTGGAGTGTTTTTTTTATGTTTTTTTTTCCAAAAGCACCTTCTTTCAGTGTTCATGTGTACATAAGAAGTGGGGGCTGACACACAGACCTCAGTCTTGGCTGACGACCAGTGGCCGGAGCAGCGTTGGCAGCGAGATCGTGAGAAACAGGGGGGCGACACCCAAATGTCATCACAGCTGCAAAACTGCTGAGCATAGAAGCCAAATTAGAGAAATATGTACCCCGAGGCCTCCCGACAATGAAAACAGAGGCACATTTGAGTGGCTGCTGCAGTGGAAGTTGTTCTGCATTATGTTTCGTTGGGATTTACCATGAGCAAGAAACTCCAAATTCCACAGCTGCTGGCAGACATCACAGTGCAGCATCAGTGGCTGTGTGGGAATTTAAACTGCTTCAGCCTCATTACTATTGTCCCATGTTATTGTGCATCAAGCCTGGTGCCCAAGGAATGCTCTGTTCACATATTGTATGAAAGAGCCCTGCTGACAGTAATGTTTTGAGTCACAGTAGCTCAGCTGTCTCAGTCACCTGAAGGTTTCACGAAGGTTTTCGGGAGAAAGTAGTCTAGCTCTGTTAAAGAGTTTGAAAGTCATTAAACTGAAGTTGAGAGCCATTATCATCTTTACGACTCATCTTTGGCAGGAAATGTTTGTGTGGTTAGGAGGCCATGTAAACTAAGTGTATGTGCTGGGGGATCGTGGGGGTGGAGATACATCAAAACGCACACTTCAAGCTCTTCTTTCTTATCAGATCAAGCACCGCAAACTTCACTAATATTCCCATGACACAGAACTAAATGCTCTGCTCTTCTTCAGCACAGCAGACTTTGTCCTCACTGTGAGCTTGAATATTGCTTTAAATATTCTTCATTTCAGTATCAAAGTTTTACAGGCTTAAACAAAGACAAAACTGTCTCTGGATACTGTGGAGAGTCTTACAGAAAAGACATAAACAATAGAAGGCTTTCCTGCATTCTCTCTCTGCACAAAACACTGCAGCATTTTAGTTTTTTAAGTGCAATTTTGTACACACACACAAGACAAAAATAAACCAATGGTAAGGGAAGTGAGGAGGAGTGTGGAGGCTCCATGCAGACTTTTTGTATTCTTCGTTTTCAGCAAAAAATTGAGCTTGTTTTCTGTCTTTCTCTCTCTGCCAAGACATGTGAAATTCTTACATTCTGTATTATCTGTTCATGACAATGAATGAGGACAGGAAAGTTGTTGATGGTTAAAGTATGGCTAATGTTTGGAAACATCTCGATCCCACTGGGAGGTATCGGAATTAAGGACTCTTACTGCGTGGTTGCACTGAGAATGGTTACAAACACCAACTGTGGATCCGTCACCAAAGTCAGAGTTTTTCATGCACATCCATTTAAAGGTCAGACTGCTTCCTGCATTTGGACGGCATTTGAACAGAAATTGTTGGGTGTGGAATAATCCAATGCGTACATATTTCCTAGGATACTGAGTCCATCACTCACTTCCCACCCATGAAAAATGTCAAATGTGCCTAGCCGTGCTGGGAGCTGCTTCCTGGGAATAAACCGCTGTGGAAGTGGGCAGAGACCATTTTCCTTGCATCTTGGAATTGAAGAGATTTTCCTTAACTGACTGTAGCAACTGAATTTGTAGAAGTAAGTGTGTGCAGGCCTTGAAAACGCCTGCCTTTAATGAATCCTACCCACCCTTGACCCCCCCTAAAACCAAGAAGTTTACTTTTCCACATTTCACTGTCCCAGAATAAAAGATGCAATAATGAACAGTAGTTATAAACCAGAAAACACTTATTTGCATTTTCTGTTAAAAAAAAAAAAAAAGCATTAAATGCACTTTTCCTCAAACTCAGTGTTTGTGGACAAATTTCTGAAAAGTTAAAACAGTCTTGGTGCTGTGTTTATTTACATGTACACAGGTGTGTGTCTGCATGTTTGTATATGCAAGTGTACAATAGGAACAGAGCGCAGGCTGGTGTTTATTTGTGCATGAGAGTGAAGCTGGGAAAGTTTGAGAGAGGCAGTAGCCAGGCGGGTGGCTGCAAGGGAGGTAGATTTGTGGTTTGGATGGGCGGGGGTGTTAGTTATGTGAGCTCAAGGAGGTGGGTGAAGAGACAGGCTGTGCAGAGAGGGAGAGAGCGCCTGTGCTTGTGCCTTTCAAGGTGTGTTATTTGTTCAAGGCTGTCCAAACATTTACAGAGCGCTGGCAGCCGTGGAATGCAGAGGCAGGGCCGAGACCGAGAGCAGCAGCCGTGGGAAACCACTGCTCTCCTCAACCTCTGCAGGCTCGTTCCCCCTCGGGCACAGTGTCAACGCAGACAGTGCCAGAGATGTGTGGGCCTGATAGTGACAGGTCCCGTCAGCAACAACACACACACACACACACAAACACACACACGCACGCACACACACAAACACACACGAATGCACGCACACACACGTGCAGTTCCAGCAGGCACACAGCCGGGCTCATTGCCTCGCTTGCAGACTGACACACATTAAAACACAGAGGCAGAAGCCTCCCCACACGCCTTCCCACAGACACACACGCCTATGCACGCACACACACTCACACATTTATGTATTCAGTCATACACCTACACACACGCACACTTAATTCTTTAAGTCTATCGAAAGATAAACAGTAGACTTCATAACTGCTTTGGTTTAGCTTTTGATTCCACAAATATACAGTCTACCAGCACATGCCCGTATGGGCTTAAATTTTAATTCATGTTGTATCATGTTATAAGTTTTGGGGGAAAAACAAAAATGGTCTAAAGTGTCCACCTCGAAGCCTAAGCGGTGAATCCAGTGAGTACCAAGGATTGGTTGTGAAGAAGAGACACAGGGAGGGAAAAAATATGCCAGGTTATTGTTGTTCTTGTGTTTTCTCTGGCCTGAAAATCATATTATAGTAATGCCAGAGTATGCGTGCATATATTTGTGCTTATGCTCATGTGAAAAATGGCAGTCTTTTTATCAAAAACTTCTTTTATTTACTTTTAGTGAGGAAAGCAGAGACTAAATGTCTAAAATCCACCTCTTTTTGCTCCTTGTCAATCAGGCTGAGGTGACAGTAAACACATCTCAGGAAGCAGACTTGCCAGTGCCAAACATGAGACCCAAGCTCAGCTGAAACCTTCAGTAGGAAGTCACCGTGCACTGTTGAAGCCATATCCTGTGATAAGAGCAAAACTCAGAAAGCTACCCAGTAGTTCATGATGTTCCTGGGTGCAGAGCAAGTTCACTCATATCTTCTCCCTTCAGGTACAAACACCAGAGATAATGCACGACTGACCTACTGAACCTCACACAGATTGCCAAAAGGTAAAAACATCACCAGTTTTATTCAGTGCCACAGTAATGTTTCAGTTCACACGGGAGTATAAAATGATTGCATTCATCCCCATAAATCAGTGTCTTAAAAGTTCATCCATCCATTTTCTTCCACTTATCTATTTCAGGGTTGTGGGGAGTGGGGGGTAAGCTAAAGGAAAAAGTCAAATAAGTTGCAAGGGTTAAAAAAAAACCCTGAAATTACTTCAATAAATAAAAAAATATCTGCTGTGAAAATCTCCATTTCCTTCATAATGTGGCGAGCACTTGGTGCTGCTGGATGTGTCACTTCCTGTTTAAGCTCTACGCTTTTTTCTCAGGTTTGCCAACACGTCCCTCCAGTCACTGCAATGAGTCACTCAACACTTTAAAGAAACAGGAACAAGAACAACCAAAGCCAGACTAAGATGGGATTAGACAGCGGTTAACTACACGAGTGCTGCAAATAGATGCTAAATAATAAGACTGTGCAGTCTGTTGTTGCTATCAAGTCAAAAATAAATGTCTTCTTTTTTCATACAGGGTATGAAGGTATTAGGACATCATTATACCAAATTGCTCACATGTTCTCCTTATATCACAAAACGTTGGGTTGGTAACGAACCTTTAATTTGATGTCAAAATGACCGAACCATCTATTTTTGCCTGAATCAATATGACACATAACACGATGAAGACCACAGACTGCATCCATATGCGTTTTTTAGGTATTTATGTGTTTGAATTTGCCATTTGGGATTATCACAGACGGATGGTGCTGTGACTCCATAACAGTCAGCACAGTGTCTACAAACCAGGCTGAAGATCATTTTCCCAGCATTTCATCTAATAACAACAACAACAACAAAAGTTATATATCAAAAGAAAGTGGTAGAATCTTATCATGGCTGACGTACATAAAACAATTATTTTATCATGGTTTTCAACAAAATGCTGCCAAAAACTGCGATTCAAATAAGGAGCGTAGACATGCACGTCAAAATGCAGTGTAAACCAGAAGGAAAGGTAGAGGTGTGTGCGTGCAGGAAGGCGTCCAAACATGTAAACATATTGTGAGGTTACATTTTATGCAGCAATCATGATAAACGTTTCCAACCACACTGACATTTTCTTATCATTTGGAAACGTTTGGTGTTCACATTAAATGTCAAAAGGTTTTTGTTTTTTTTTGTTTTTTTTTGCTGTTTACAACTGGAACTGTTTTCTGTTGTGTACACAAAAGTAATGTAAAGGAATGAGGGGAAAAGCTACTGCACAGACAAAAAAAAAAATCCCTGCTTCCTTTTTGACAAGCTTGTGCGTTAACCACCATTATGTGATTAAATCGACTAATTTGCCTATATATTGGCAAAATACCCACTGTTTGTGTAAACATGACTTCATGTTGTTGGAGCAGCTGCTGAACGCAAAGATTAAGAAAGCACGTACGCACAAGGCGCTAAGTGACGCCTCACATGTATGACGCTTATATGACAAAGCAGAGTGAATCTTGCTCATCTTCCTCCTCCTCCTCCTCTTGCCCCTACACACGTCTCTTTGTCCTCGTGTCTGGCACACATACTTATCAGCTACTTCTGCCCTGCATATCCATACACCTGCCCGCACTGCTGGAACGGTGTCGTGTTCCAGCAATGAGGCAACTTCTAACCAATAAGCTGCAGTGAGAACGGTTAGGGAGTGTGGTGGGAACTCTCCTCCCATTACCCTTCTCCCTACCTGGGAACCAAAGCAGCCTCAGGGAGGGGCCGCCCAGCCGACTACTGTCTGAATGAACACCAGACAAAAACTCTCACCAACAGGTGAGTTACACGAGTCACTGTTGGTTTTTCTCTACTCTATTCTCTCCCCCTCCCCCATCATTTTGTTTTTCATTCATGGCTGGCACGCTGCTATACATTTTGGCAGGATTGACAAAAAGGACACAGAGAAACAAAACAGTCAAAGTGTGGGAACTTTTTCTCCTTCCTTTTTCTTCTTCCAAGAGCTTTTATGAGTATTAACTCTGCTTACACAGGTATTTGTGCACCTGTGGCACTGAATTAGTGGATCAGCTTCTTCATTGTGTTACAAAATAAGCACTGTGAATGATTTTTTTATTCCAGGATCCTGCCTGAAAACACACTTAATCCTTCA
>JAMQGT020002965.1:0-23404 GCA_024447675.2 Pterophyllum scalare | reverse complement strand
ACTGTAATACTACTTCGTTCAGTTACGTATTGCTTGCCCACTGTGCCACCACGCCACCTTATCCATTATCTTTGTGTTAATCCACTGCAGATTACTCCCAAATGCACCCATCACAGCTGTTGTAGAACAGCACATCTTTTGATAAGCTGTTCTGGTTTCTGTGCACATTTTTAATGCGTAAACTATGGCTATCAAATCAACACTTTTATCTAAAAGGCGGTGGAGCAGAAACAGCAAATGACCTCAAATTTGTTCTTACACACAGAACTTCAGTCAATGTGGTTATTTTCCACCACTGGATTCAGAAAATGCATCATAAATAATGAGTTGTGCTTGTGACTGGGAGTAAGAACTGGATAATTCGGTCATAGTTCAATCAGAAAAGCTGGAGAAAAGATTTAGCCTCCGCAACACAAAAGCTCCTGTTTTCAGGTAAAGACAGTGGGCGGCCTGTGACAGTGAAAGCCTACTCGAGAACTGAAAGACAGAGGCAGAAGAGACATGGCAGCACAGGCGAAACGTCTCCTCAACTTATTTTCCTGGAGCACAAAACAAGGGCGGCCAGCTGCCTCGTAAACAACTTAAAAAGCTGCTCAGGCAAGAAGCCTTCTGCTGCTCCCGTTGGCTCTCTGTAAAAACCAGGGGATTTAAGGGAGAAAAAAAAATGGTGGTAAGAACGAAATGGAGTGCAGAGGTCGACCGAGGACTGTTCCTCTGTCACCCAGATAAAGAAGACAAGCCTGTAATGCAGAGCATCCCTGATCACAGCCAGTCAAGTTACAAATGGATCACACTGTGGAGTAAGCATTTGCGGTTGAGGAGCGGCCTGAACTTCATCTCAGTGACACAGCACTGACACTTCCCTGCGCTTAGACTTATACATTATGCAGTAACTCCTCACTGTTCGCTTTTCCGCTGCAGCAGCAGCAGCAACGCATTTAAAGAACCTCCTCCATCACCAGGTTGATGTATGCTAATTAGATTTGACAGCTGTCCGGCTGCGCTTGGCCCGCAACTTTCAATCGACCACGACAGGACCAAAAACATTTCTTCTGAGGAGACCTCAGCTGCCCCAAAAAAGCTAGAGGATTCTGCTTGAAGCTCTCACGCTACATTCTTATTTCTGTTTCTCATTTACCATCTAATTAGTGAATTGTTCCTCCTCATGCTGTGACAGAGTTTCCTCTCCCCCTGTCTGCACGACTGCATGAATAAATCAGATGCTCTCGCTCGCTAATGAGACAAATCCCCCATTAGCTTCATTTAGAACAAAAGCCATCAATCACATAAAAATCTACATCTGATTGAGAGCCCCTCCTCAAAAAAAAAAAAAAAAAGTTCATTAAATGTCTGTCGATAACAGAATAATGAGAGCTACACTTTATTCGAGCATTTTACATTTCAGACTGCAGTGTTTCACTTCAAACAAAGTCAGGATACTTTAAGGATTCTGCAGCATCAAAACAAACTGGGCGTGCATCAATAGGTCAGCTGATATCGGCTGCATTGACTGATATCAGTATATTGACAAATGCCAGTGTCAGTGGGTGGTGATGTTTATCTGTTGTGTTACGTCAATTCTGCTTTGGATGAAAGGTTGAGAATAGCTTGATGAAGAGTAGATACAATTTTTTAATGATAAAGATTTTTTAACTTCCCTGTTACAAAACATCCGTGATAGTAACTGCCCAAATAGCTAAAAATCATGGTGTATGCAGAATCTGAACACACCGCTGTTTAGGAAGATTGTTATGAAAAGCTGACAAACATGTGCATCAGCCAAATTATTTCATACGCCGGCATTGGTGCGGTCTTGAAAAACCACCATCTAAACACTGTGTCGTTCTGCTGCCTCTTGCCTGTTTTCGAGAGCCTCCCGGTGCTCTTGCTGCTGGCTGTGCTGTCCCCTCTGACGAGGACGGGGGAAATGCCGCTGAAGCTGCTGGCCTTGGTGATGGAGGGCCGCGGGGCAAGTCGGTTGGAGCTGTCCGAACTGTCGGTGCTGCTCCAAGGCCGGGGCTCGCCATGCCGTGGCAGCGCTTCAGTCTCTGAGCTGCTCTGCCGGCTGGCACCAGACTGGCCGGCCTGTAATCTGGACAGCAAGAAAGTATTAATGGTTCATTAATGAAGATGCTTATGCTTACAGAACAAATGGAAAAGCCAGCAAACATGTACACTGGTGACACAAGAAAATCACTTTTCCTGTTGACTGATGGAGGATCAACCTACTGTTTCAGCTTGAATATTGCATAGTGAATGTTACAACCTACAGTAACCTTGTGAGAACATATTACAGCGGTTCAGCAAGACCATCTACTCCTAACAGAACTAAACCCTTCATGAACTCCTAAATATATGATCACTAAAATTGATCTGAGATTTTCATTTGGGGCAGGGAAAAAAAAAAAAAGAGGAGGGTTTTGTGGTTTAATTGGCCAGTTGTTGGTGTGAATAGGTTGTCCCACATGAGGAGGTCTGGGCAGAAAATCCTGTTAAACAGGAGCTTTCTCCAGCAGCAAAAACAAATCCTCACATCAGCACTCCTGTTCCTGAGCGAGCCGATTAAGACAGACAGCGATTCAAAGGGTTTTCTCTGGAAGGAGCTCAAAGACGTGTGTGTGTGTGTGTGTGCGCGCGCTTGTGTGGACCCACCTGAACATTTGCCGCCTCTGTTGGGTGCTCATGCATGCGTCTTCATCCTGAGCACTGAAGGGAGGAGAGAGGCATTTCAGAGAGCAGGCGCTGACAAAAATGAGCTATCTACCATTTTAAAACGTGGCAGGGGCTGCCTCTAATTGCTGCTCTGACAGGAAATACTATAAAAGTGATTGAACTTCAGTTAAAGCAGCGGCTTTTCTGAAGAGCTTCAGTTCCACTTTATAGGATGAAATCAGCTCTACCTTGGCCAATTACCTGACAATTCATCATCCACGTTAGCTAGACACGGCTATTTGGGAAATATTTCTATTCAGTGAAAGTTGGAGCAGCGTCAGTGATCGTGTAAATAATGCAATTTCACTACTTACCTTCTATCCAGTATGAAGTGATCTCCCTGTGAGCAAAGAGGAAAATTACTGTCAATAAAGCGGGAAAAGCCGACTTATCTCGACTGAAAGGTTTTAGATTTCTGCAAATTCTCTCTGCAGCATTGATCGATTTGTCAATAAACATGCTAACAAATGTGCTGTTGCATTGCGCACTCAAAACTGTGAATGTCAACCAATAAATCTGACTTCATCACAAAGATGGAGGGCCTCGAAAATCAGAGCCCCCCCAAATCCCCATCTATAAATTCAAAAATCCAGCCGTGGTAATTGTTAGCAAGAAATCTAGAGAATTTGCACATGAATAGAAATGACACAAAGATTTGTGCAACATGGCCCCCACCCGCCCACCCCCACTCCGCCTACACAAACAGCTCTCACATCATGTGCAAATATCCTTTCTCTGGCTCGCTGGTACTCCTCCTCCCTCTCCTCCATCGATTTGCTCCTCTTGTCAGCTTTCAAACGCATTCGAATCTGGCGAGGACACACACACACACACAAACACACACACACTTCTTTAACAGCTATGTCAGGGACGCCAGATTGTCCCACTCTTACCAACATGTCAGAAATGAAAGTGACAGCTTGGTGGAGGAAAGAAAAAGAAAAAAAAAAAGAAGAAGAAGAGGGAAAAAAAAACACCTACCGTGCTGTCTTCACGATCAAAGCTGGAGTTGTCTCGTTTGAGAATGTAGCGTTTCTGAAAATCGTCCGCCCTGTCATCCTTGATGTGCTCAGAGAATTTCTGATCGGGTCTGTCGGTGGGGGAATTCACAGAGTTTTAGTGGCAGCTTAATTTCAGGCGGATGCTGACAGCAACATATGTTAGCGGCACGAGCAAATCAACTTATCTGTCGACTGATTGAAACAGCTTATGGCTGCAGAAAATTCACCACCAATTAACATGCAAAAACATCGCATGAAGGTAGTGTTGTGCTGTTCAGTGATCCCTCACAGCCAGCCAGTCTCATCCCACCAACTTCACTCCAATAATAACCACAAGTGGCAAAAACCTGAAGGACACTCACATTCTAGTGTTGGTGGTTTTGTTGATCACCACTGACTTCCCACTGGGGTCCACATTGTGGTCCATGCCAAAGTAGGCAGCCACTCGGTGTAATAGCATCCTGTGGTAGGGCGTCATGGGTGGGAATTTTCTCTTTTGGCTTCTAAAGGGAGACATAGAGAAATATAGCAACATTACAGTTTGCACAGTCTACCTTCAATATCCTGAACAGATGCAATTTTTGGGCTTCTTTTGCACTCCTGAGGTCACCATAGGGATACTCAAAGCCCTCATAAAGGGCTGTTTAAGACCCAATATTATAAATATCCAAAGAGTACTTCCACAAGAGGTCACTGACCCTGATGACCAGAGTCACTCAAATATTCCTTTTGAAAGTTATTCAGAATATTCCGGTAGTAAACCATAACAGCTAAAACAGCTGACAAACAGCTGTTCAGCCAAACTGTGTGACATCAAGCAAAACCCAAAAGCTCCCATTATATCAGACACAACTCTGGAACCTTTTTTTTCCCCTTTCCACAGAAACTACAGCAGCTGGGTCAGCTAATGAAGTTCTCCATCTCTGGTTAAATGTGTTTAAGTGAGTAAAACCAGGTGCTCTGGTGTTTGCTATTCATCCATTTCTTACTCATTATTGCTGATGAAATCCAAGATGTCCTGTTCCAACTTCAGCAGCATGATTCGATCCCTATTAAACGAGACACGCGAGATTATTAGAAACATAAAACCAGACTCTTGTATATGGTCATATAAAAGAGGTTCAAACTGGGGCTGGCAAAGTACGTGCTAATATTAATCAGTTACAACAACATTCCCAAGATTTTGTTCATTTTTCCTGCTTGTGCCATCTACCTCCTCACCATTTTGTTTTTTGGGGCAAAATTTAATTCTTAAGTGTTAGTTAGCATGTTAGCTTAGCATGTTCTAACAGTTAACTCCTATTTATTGAATATTTATGCATTTGTAATGCTGAATCATGTCTCGTGACCTCTGTGCAGCAGAGAACAGGTCATAAACTATAGCAGCTGCCTCCACTTTGGACGTGAATGTAACAGATAGCTCTGCCAATGATGGGAATATTTACCAATATAAGTTCATCTCTGCAAGCAAATCCACACATGACACCAAACTGAGTGAAAATAATGGACTCCACATTTTCAATGCTGCCGTCACTGGTCCACGAGACCCAACACATGAAGCCCTGACTCGATATTTTACATTAGAAGCCAGCTTTGGGCATCCTGAGCTCACCTGGGGTTGCCCTTCAGTTTGTTGACCAGGAACTCGTGGAGATCTATGCCAGTTGAATCTGTATAGTCTTGACTGGAATCTGATCAAAGGAGACACACATCCAGATTCAGTGAACGAGGCTGACGCTCAACAAATCCAACCTAAATGATCCCAGAATGCTCCCTAAGCTTACCTGCAAGTAATTTTCTCATTTTCTTTAGATGAATAATAAGGAACTTAAAACGTTCCACTCTGTCGACTTCCCAAATTAAAATGGTTAATAAAATGCCTGCTTGTAATATTAATATGCCAATTAGTCAGCTTGTCATTCAATTATTCGTGAGGGGAAAAAAACCCAAAAAAGTCAGACTGCACGTCTGACACGTGGAACATTACCGAGGGTGACATCGTTCAACATGATGCCATTTGATTGGCTGTTACTGTGACCAATACGAAAAAAAAAAAAAAAAAAAAGATCTGCTGCCAGCTTGTGTCGGGCTGCAATCACTGCCAGCTCAACCATTTAAGAAATGAAGAAGTGGTCGGGTAACAAAGTTGACAATGAGAAACATGCTCCTGTGCACCAACAAAAGAATTAGACTCGTGAGTGGGAGTCCGGGGGGGGGGACACTGGAGCCCAATCCCCTTGGTGGGTGTCTGGTTTCTATAATTGGAGGCTGCCTCATCAGTGGTGTCGCTCCACAGAGGGAAGCAGACACCTTTATGCGCCTGTGGGAATCCATATAATTGCTTCACACCTTGAGCTTGTCGCAATTAAGTGAATCACGCCAATTATTGGCCTATAATGAGATATCATTTAAAATGGAGAAGTGCTTTTGGACAAACTGGAGGACACAGAGCCAGAAAAAAAGAAATGCTGAGGATCGGATGTTCCTGGTGACATGGTAAAGGATATAATTATTACAAGAATGTAATTTGGCTGAGTGACATGGATTGTGTGATAAGTATCATTAACGCATTTGGCTTCATTTCAATAGTTTGCCACCGACACTCTCTCGTCACAGTGATATCACGGCTCGTCTCCACACGTACACTTTCTTTAGTGTTTCTATATATAAATTCCAATTCTGGGAGACAAAAAGCACATGCACATTCCAAGATCCTTTTTTGGGAGTAGGCAATGTTTATAAATGAGGCTTCAGGTGTTCAGGATATAAAGAAAGCTAAAGTTCCTGTGACTGTGATGGCAGATCGGTTTTCATGAGATCCATCTCACCAGGTCTTCATTCTGCATTATAACTGAAGCTTAACTAGAAACACTGGAGAAGTATAAATACACTGGGCCGTCCCTGATGAAATAAGAGCACCGATCTATGAAAAACGCACAGAAGCAAAGAAGATATTCATTCCCAAAACTGAAAAACCAAAAAGATTTCTCACCTCTCGACAGCATTTTTTTCTGCGTTTTCTCAGGTTTGTCCACTTTGTCGCAGCTTTCATCTTTCTCAGCTTGGACATGTGCAGCTCGTTCTTCCTTTTCAAAAGGCTGGAGAAGGAATCCATCCTGTTTGGAGAGGAAACTATAACTGAGACGCTGGAGGAACCAGGAAGTTTGCAAATAGAAAAGCACGTCTACCAGCAACATTCTACAAGTTAAATGTGACCTTGAGCTGACTGTAAGACCTTAATTTAGAAAAGGATGTTAAACATGAGGTATTTAAGTCTCTCTCAGGTTCTGGGTCATTAGAGAATAGGATGGTTCCTGTAAGACACTCTATAATGGAAACCTGTTTACTTGCCAGTAATAATGCTCCTACATTCCAAATAACTATGGAAATAAACCTGATAGATTAGCTTGTTTTTATTAAGCCACCTGAACAGAACTTGAGTTTGAACCTGAGATTTAAACACCACAGCAGATTTCCTTCCTTAAAATCCACCAGAATGAGCTAAAACCTCATTCTGGTGGATTTTAAAGGCAGGAAAAATTCTTTAAACTGACTGCGTTGACATCTGTCTCAAAGGCTTCTGCTGAATTTTTATTTTATCATTTCGAAATCTATTTAACATGGCCTGGGTCTACCTCAGTCATACTCTTCCTCACCACACACACACACACACACACGTATCTGATTTGCTTTTCAGGCAAGGCTGAAAGGGAAGATGAACAGTGGAGAAGGACAGCCAGTGCACTGTAAGTGGATTATACACAACTCTGGAAAGCTAACATCAGAGAATCTGTGAGAGAGATGAATGAACGCGAGAGAGCAGGGGTGACCTAGTGTTGGGAGAGAGGCTCATACCCGAGAAAGGTCACGAGTTTGATCCCTGTAACAGCTGCGGAGCAAGATAATGAGACGCCGCATTCGCCTTCATTTTAAGACGCTCGGAATATATGTGAAAATGTAATATGCTAATGAGAAACGTGATTGACTAATTGCCTGAGCGAGACTGGGGAAAAGCGAAAATGAGTCTAGGATTGTGCGCTGTAAAAGTGACAGCAAGTTCAAGCATATATGTGTGTCTGGGTGGGTTTGTCAAAGCAAAAACTGCTCCCCCCCCCTCGGCGAGAAGCGCTGATGTTTGCTTCTTAATGCCGCCCTCGGCATCACATGGAAGCCGCCTGGTTGATGTGCAGCTGTTGCGAGCTGCCTCATTTGTTTCCTGACATCCATTTACCTCGAGATAAAGGGAAAACAGCGTGAAAATGATGGTCTTGTGAATATATAATGAACATGCTGTCACTCTGAAACAAAAAGGACGGCGTGCATTCAGCAGGCCCCCTGACTATCGGCCGTTGATTGGAACTGACAAACGGGCCAACAATGTAAGGGCAGACGTAGTTTGGTTTTTCGTTTTTTCTTCCAGGAAGAAGGAATACTTCGAATGTCCATGAATCCATACAGGCCTTTGTTACCATCTGACAGTAGAGACAGTAATGTGAAATGGTGAACAATGGGACATGCTTAGATTTGATGATCATAAGGGTTTGATTGAGAATCAGTACTCACACTAATGTGTTTCACCCCCCTTCTTTCTTTCTTTATTGCATTACCTCACCCCTCTAGGTTAGTTTGTCGCAGGAGTCTCGACTCCGGGGCCAATAACGGGAGCTGGGGAAATATCAGGAGTATTCAATTAGACCGTGCCACAGCTCTCTGTAGCTGACGTGTGGAAATTGTAATTTCCTCGACATGATTGATGACAGTAATACAGGACGTCGTGTGAGTGCAGACGATGCGAGACTGTTGTGGGAATAACACCGCCCTCTGGTTATGGAGCTTGGTGCTGACTGGCTGAAATGCCTGGAACAGATACACCTGTGTGTGTAAGTGTGTGTGCGTGTGTGTCTGCGAGCCAGGAGCTGTGCAGAGTGGCATGTAATGGGGAAAGTTTGATTGGAGGGGGGGCTTTTGCCTGGAGATACGGTGCAAAAGAAGCGTCGATTTAGCAAAGCAGTGGCCGGCTCGCTGCTGGAGCTCCACGCTTTCTGTTTTGATGATGTGATGTTTTCATCAGGCAGCCGCAGCCAGGTATTTAATCATAGCTGTCAGATGAAGGCCGCTAATCAAGCATCAGAGGTCTATCTGCTCAATTGTAATGGGCTGAAATGAAGAACTGATTCCAGGTCAGCACTTTGAAGACAAGTGGGCTCGTAGCTTAACGAATCTGAGGCGTCAAACTACATCACACTGGGCTTGATGATGAATTTACAATGAATTACAATATTGAAAAAGAACACTTTGTTCTTTATTAACAGAATATGCTTATAATTATGGGATGCGCTAGAATCAAACTTTAATGCTACTATTTATTGGTATTACCCCAATGTTCATATAAGGCTCTAGATACCTGAAATATGCAGAAGTGACCTTAATTATTTCTTAGCATCATTAAAACAAAGATAAGTGAACCGTCCTTCCAGCTTTCTTGACTTTATCTCACACTAAAAACATATGAAAACGTTTGTTCCTTTTTTAAGGGAAATGGGACCTGTTATGCACATTCTTCAGCCTCATTTTTTATCCTTTTCTACTAGACTAGGTTTCCAAGACTCACAGTTCAAAATGATTTATTTCTTAATAATCCTTATGCGGGGCCTTGGTTTAGCCCTCAGTTTTCGCCCTGTTCTTCCCTCCTTTTAAGGCAGCTTTCTTGTGATTGGCTGGCCCTGGTGGGTGGGGCCAGAGCTATTTGAGATGACCATATTTGGGATATGCACCTTCGACGACATCATACAGAGCTGAGAATGGAAAAAAAAAAAATATATATATATAGCTGAAACCAAGCATTATCTGAAGTATCTGAAGAACTCATGGTGCACATACACTTCTGTGAAACCTGCCTTTATGTTTATATTAAACATCCAACTATTATAGAAAAAAAAGGAAAACACCTCACAACTAAAGCAGTGTCCACACTGGAACCAACTAGCAGTACTGCAGTAACCAAAGACCACAGAAATTCAATGAGATCCTGCCGCTGACATGAAGTGGGCAGGTCACAAGTTGACCTTTTCTTTATCGTGGGGCTATATTTTGACAGCTGCTGCTCAGCTGTCTAAAATGAAGAACAATGTCATTTGGTTTGAGATCCTGATCACTAAGAACTAACTCATGAGTAATGAATGAAGTTACCTCCATGTGTTACGAATGCACGTGCAACTCTCCTGCTTTGAAAAACATGTGGAAGGACAGAAGAAAGACTTGTAGAAACAGCTGGAAGCAACAAACTAACCTCAGCTCTTGTTAAAGCTGTCAAAACCTGCAATATTTTCATTACTAGTGAGCCCTGTTGATCTGACCTGTCACAGCATCTGTTTACAATATAGAGGAGACTTCAGTGTAATGTACTTTATACAGATGTACTTCTTCAACAGATGTAAAGATTGCAGTGCAATGAGGAAAAACTCATGAAAGGAGTCTGGTGATTTTGAAGCACTCTGTGCATGGGCTCTGACAATGAAGTGAACAAAAACTGTTTTTGGACCAATTCAATTCAATTTTATTTATATAGCATAAAATCACAACAAACAGTCGCCTCAAGGCGCTTTGTATTGTGGGTAAAGACCCTACAATAATACAGAAAATCCAACAGTCAAAACGACCCCCTATGAGCAAGCATTTGGCGACAGTAGGAAGGAAAAACTCCCTTTTAACAGAAAGAAACCTCTGGCAGAATCAGGCTCAGGGAGGGGCAATCATCTGCCACGACCAGTGAAATGTAAGAAAAAACAAACAAAAAATCCACACATCTAACTTTGATGCTTCCTCTTATTTGGAGTGAAATTTGTATGGGTACTGCCATTGTTATTTATTCATTTATTTTTTTAAAGATTTATGCCTGAAAGACAATCATGTCTTTCAGTGAGCTGAGATGCATGCTGTAATCTTGTGCATGCCTACATGTTAATGTAGTAGCATGAAATCAGACTGTGCTGTGTTGAACATGATGCGTGAATGTTACTTAGGTCCACCCAAGTAAGACTGCCACTGCAACTTTCAGACAGGAAGTTGACACGTTCAGATTAAGGAAAAGAAGTGAGCATCTGAAAGGGGCTTTATTTTCAAATTATTGGTCCACAGACCTTTTTTAGGTGAAATTCACGAACTGATTGATCAGAGTTCTGCAGGGAAAAAGCTGCATGAACGTTAAGTCTAAGTGGAAAGGCATATGCAGCTAGCCTGTGTGGATAAACGCGCGTGTACAATCTCGAAGCAAGGAGCTGGGTGGTTTTCTTCATAATCCGATCGCTCTGTTGTGGATAACCAGATAGCATTTGCTGCAGGGACTTGGGGTTAATGTAGCGCTATCCACTTTCCATTACATACACACACACACACAAACACACGCACACACAAAACAGTGCTACAGATGCCGAGAGATTCACATGCCGGGGAGTTTATTTCCCATTACCAGCATGAAGATAAAGAGTGTATGCTGTAGCAGTGGGAGAATCTCGTTCACATACCACTATAAATGGTTTATTCTGCTTTAATTAGTGAACTTAAGTGAATGGTTATCAGCTAAAAATGGTATGAAGCCATCATTTGCCTGCCTCCTTTTTCCTTTAGGATTATAGTGGTAAGTCATTCAGTCGGTTAAAAAAAAAAAAATGGCTCACTGACAAACACGCCCCATGTGAAACAAAAAGTTAAGGAGATAAACTAACATCTCTGCAAAAGCACAGCTTCATTATTTAATATCAAACCAAAATCCCTCCTGCCATGATGATCAGCAGAACCATAAGCTGTTCTGTCACTTATAATGCATGCTTGCACCCAAGTAGGTTGACTTGCTTAGCTTAGAGTAGCTCGAGGTAGGCAGATGAGGAGCCTGCGTTTTGGTTAGACTGGTAAAAAGCCGCCTCATCATGGTAAATCAAGCTGCTAATAAAGGCAAGAGGGCACTGCTGAATTCACTGTGCCCTCTAAAACCATATACCTGTGGTAAAACCTGAGTACTCAGGTTTTACCACAGTATATGTTTAAAACTGGCACATCTCTAATGTAAATACACGCTGGTTTCATGGAGATTTTTACCTGAGGTGCTGCTGAAGGCTCAGGAATAGGGCAAGGAAACGACTCTTCACGACACCGCCAGGCTCCGCACGAGCTTTAGCCTGGTGTTGGACTAAGGGGTGGGAGGGGAGGGTGGGGAACGCAAGTAGGTGGGCACAGTTAAAACAGCGCACGCGCACACGCACACGCACACACACCTGCGTCAATTTCATCACGCATCACAGTGACAAGCCGAAGTGAAACAGCCAGCGAGCACAATCAATTCTTGCAAGCAGATCATAGAGTCAATAATTCACATTTCAGCTGACACATCTTTTCCCCGAGTGACTGAGCTTTTCACTGCTAAGATTCTAGTTTGTTGTAACTTCTCAAATAATTTGATCAAAGCAAACTTAAGAGAAAAAAAAGAGCACAAAAAACCTTCAAGCGTTCTCGTATTTTTCTAGAGGAAACATCAATGCAGCAAGCACAAAGGAAAGGTCCAAACTAGCAGTTTTCTCATTCATAATTCACATCACAGCCTCCACTATCAGTCACGTGATGGCATCTCAACGCATTGCAGTGAAGTCATTTCAGACATCTGCATGACAGGTAACACGGGTACAGACTTCCATCTCAATCCAAGCAAACCAACGCAAGTCAAGTGCACGAGACAGGCTGGAGCATCCGTGCGCAACACGTCATACTCGAGAGTACCGTACCTTAGAGTACTTCACAGGCTGTCCACAGGTAGGGGAGGGGTGCAGGGGAAAGAAAATATCAAACAAACCACAGATGCTTGAAAGGAGAGAAGGGATTGTTACTTTCTTTAAAAAAAAAAGGAGTATTTTGAATTGAATATGAGTGGCCTATATTTTGTTCTAGAGCTTGAACAACTAAAAAGATTCATAGGTTTCTGTTTCTATCATGTCTGTTCCTGAACTGAAAAAGTTTAAGGAGCACAAAACAAAATGTGGAGATACCTTTTACAATATGACATCTCAAGTTGAGCTTTAGCACTGCTGCGGTTCTCCGTATGTATAGCATGTGTGCCACTGGAATACAGGATTTGATAAATCTTCTACTATACAAACCCTTGACTTACTGCAGTCAGCCTTTGATGTCTTATCTGATGTCTTGTCTTTTAGCTTAACTTCAGCTGATGTTAAGTGCAGCTTTCAAGTTTATGCTATTCTCAAATGGCAGGAGAGTTAACATTTAATCTTTCTGAAAATGCTCAAGGGGCTGAAACTGAGATGGTCATAATATATTTAGGCATGAAAATTGATCAGAATGTGTCATTTAAAATTCACACTGAAGTTTTTTTTTTTTAAGGAATAAATTTACTTTCATCCTCCAGGCAATTGGCAATTATTTTATTTTATTTTTTACCTTTATTTGATTGCAGTGATCTACTCATTAGGAACTATAGTAGCTGGATATTGTATACTATATATATATATATATGTGTGATTTAGGTTTCATTCGTCAGTGAGGAAATTGGATATACCCATTTTCTGTATGATGCTGCTCCGGGGAACCACTAAATCTCAGTTGTTCCCACAGATGGACATTACTTGGGTGGTGCAGTTATATTCATTACTGCCAAAGTATATTTTGGTTTGCGGCTGCTGATAAGAGATAACAATTGGTTGTACCCTGACTCTTATTTTGAAAGTTGCTGCTACCTGCTAAGCAGCTAGCCCGTCCTTATAGTCTAGTGTTTTTTGTGGGCTAATTGGCCAGGTCGTTATTGCTGGGCTTAATGTCAATCAGCTGTCTTCAGTATCTCATCCTGCAGTTGGACAGACTCCAACTCCACCACCTTGAACAGCAGCTGCTGTTGATGGTGCTTGTTCTACTGCGAGCTTGAGTGCCAACCTAACCACAAAGTGAGCTCAGGTTAGCTCACCAAAGCTGAAGAACGTCCAAGACGTTGAAGCTGAAGCCTGTCCATGAGAGGAGCTTACTACAAAAGCAGCTGATTTGCAGACATTACATACGGTAACAAAATATATGTGGCTTTATTTTTAATTTATTAACAAAAAATATATATACATTGCCATGCTAGCATTGCAAATATGTAATTCTATGGGACACACCGACTCTCTCCTTGGACTGGTTCCAAAAATATCTGTCCCTTTTTCCCTGTAATAATCTACAGGTAGACCTGAAATGCGCAGATCTGACCGAATTCTGTGGAAATCTGCGCCAGCTCTCCAGAACTGAGAAAATATTAGTCAATTAAAGTTACAGTGAAGTTCTGACCTTGATATGTTATCTCAAAATTCTGCATTATTATGTGTTTATAATTGTTAAAATGTCTGTGGAGCTCTTGGCCAAATCACTCTTAATTAAAAGCGAGAATTTCACAGACTTTTCTCTGGATAAATAATGGATACAAAAATCATTTCTGCAAAGCATATGCTACCAAAGTGGTTGCACTGCAGGACACCTTCCTTTTACACACACACACACACACACACACACACACACACAGACACACGTAGTAAAGACACACTGCAGAAAACAAAAGCCAGACATTTGGCTGCGAGGGATTCGGGTCAGTTTTATTCGTTGCTCCATTTAGCTGTCATGTGAAAGCAGGCGCAGGATGTAAGGTGCAGAAAGCAGAGAGAGGCCGGCCGCCCACTAGTGTGTGAGACAGCTCGGTGCCTCTGTGCTTCATGCACTGGTGGCTGTGTGTGTGTGTGTGTGTGTGTGTGTGTGTAAACAGAAGGTCTCTCAGTAGCACATATAGGCAAGGGCGGAGGAGGGGAAAGGTAGGGAGGGGGAGACCTGGCAGGAGCCATTTCAGTGTAAATTGTAACAGAGCCCAGTCCTCTGTTTCCTAATCCCAACACACACACACAGAGAGAGCTATGTCCTTCCCACCTGTCCTCTAAAAATCAAAAGGACAACCATCCCCTCCCTCACTGAGCTCGAGGGCCGCTGTTCGCCTATTTCCAACGCCTGTGACTTGCTGTGCCCCTTCTCTATATCAGGTAATATGGATGTGGAGGAGAGGGTGGCGGGGCTGGGGGGTGGTCAGGGACTGCGAGCGCACCGCTTCACCGGCTAATTGAGCGGTGTGGGGCCGGTGGGGAATGAACAATGCTGCCAGGAGATAAAGGAATGGGAAAGGGGAGGGGGGAGAGAAAAGGGCTGAAGTCAGCAGAAGTAGGCGGCCACCAGCCACCTGTCCTGCCGCAGAGGACAGGGCTGGAGAGCTGGAGGCAGATGGTGGCAAAGTCACCCCTTACCTCCGTCGGAATGCATTTCTGTCTCCCGATAGCCTCCCTCACGTCCCGAGCATCGCCTTGTTTGAGTTGCCACCGCCACCTCCCCCGTTTCTTTCCCCATTCGTCCCACAATGAACATTTCAGGCATTTAACCGATGCCCTTACACAGAGTAACGGAATTAGCTTCACCGCCTCCACTGCCGGAAATTACAAGCAAAAAGGTCGGCTATGTCAGCGCCGACAGCATATCCTTACATTCCAATATGCATAAAATCATTATGTCAGGGTGAGTTTAAGGGAAAACAAACAGACAAAAACAAAAAACCCACCAGAATCAAAAGTAAACTACATTTGTAGAGGTCACAAGAAAAGGCATTAAATCGAGAAAATAAGAAAGCAAGTTTCAACTGGTTTCTTGTTCAAATATTTATCAGCCTGAGTCCATCAGTGGTACGGTTTATGATAATGTGAAAAAAAATTTAACAATAACTGTAACTGTTCCTGAATTTTTACAATCATGGTTACAGACTCTTTCACCACTTACATTGACTTTTATTTTAAGTCTAATTAATTTCTCAGATTAAAAACAAAGATAAATAAATAAAAGAAATATATCCATTTATTTAAATAAATAATAGCACATAAAGTTATGTTTGCAGAGTGTGGCTAATGTTTGCAGTGGTAGCACCAGCAGCCTTCTCTCCTTGCAGTCTCAGGTCCACCTGCCTGTGCAGAATGTGGGTATATGCTAGCTTAAATACAGCCTGCATTTAAATATTCATTTACAACGTACTACTTCCCACCTTGTTTATTTACAATTTCCCGACACAGAGATAATCATGAATGGTGCTGCTGTTAAGTGGCTGCGTAGAAACCATCAGTTAACTGTACATTACTAGTCTATGAATTATTCTTTTAATCAGGAGTCATTGCTCAGTATGCATACATTAACTGTGTTTTCCAAAGTGTTGAAATTTTCCTAAAGCACTTATATAAGAAGCAGAGACATTCAATTAATGGTCATAGCAGACCGCACAAGGCTACAGGAGCAAAATATATGAGTGGATTGAACTGAATTGCGCAATGGTCCAATTTATTGCTTATGAAGTCAAGTTTTTATTTTCAAAAACAACATTTTGTCTTTCAAAAGTTGCTTACTACTTTCAAATGCAATCAGTACTAAATAATTTTGCTTGAGCTAATAGTAATAATTCGTTTTCCCCTCCTGTAGTGGATTAGAATAACTTAAGGATCATCTTCTTGCTTCGTCTTTGTCTCGCCTCTGTTCTCCTTTCTTTCCTTCATTCTCCAACACCATGTCTCTCATGTTCTTCCACCTTCCTCTTCTCCCTAATCCTTCCTTCTTACAACCGCTCCACGCGTCTCTCCCTCCCTCTTCCTCCTGGATCTCCTCCTCTCTCCCCTGCTGCTCCCCCCATGCTGGTGTCATTCTGTTCCTCAGGGTAACATAGGCGCAGGAAGTTGGAAGATAAGCCTGGATTTGAGCTCCGATTATCTGCCTGCCTGACTCCCTTGCGCTCCCCTTCCTCCAACCACAAGGCCAGATTGGCCTGAATCCTATTTTTAGGCAGCAGCCAAAGAGACAATCCTCCTTCTTTCCTGGATTTTGTTTCTTTGACCACACTAGAAGAGATTTCACACAGTTTCGCCATTTTAGTGTCCATTGCTCTGTGAGAAAAACCTGTCGGAACCAGTTTGCTCTAATTTAACAAGTGCAAATTTTGTGCAGCCCCAAAGCACAATGCTGCAGTGACAAAGACCTAATTAATTAGCCGTTTACGTGTAAGTGTTCTCAGCTGTCCTGAATCCTCAGTGGATAACCGTTTTAATGTCTCCCATGGAAGATACATGACTTCTTAACAACTTCAACAATTTTCAGCAGCCAGGTAGATAGCAGACAAGAGTCTCACTCTGACCTCAGTGCTGGTGAGGCAGAGTCAAGCCCTGCATTATTATTTTGGTCTGTGCTGATTATACTTTTCAGAAATTATTCTTCCTCGCTGAAACAGCTGGGAATGCCGCAGGTGACAGGAGATGCCCAGGGCAGTTGGTGTTTGACGATGACGGTTACTGAATTTTCATGGAAATAAAATGTGGAGAAAAACAAACAAAAAAAAACCCAGGAAAAAACAAAACAAAACAAAAAACAGCATTTAGCTGAAGCTGTCAGGTAAGTGTCCTCAGCTTACTCAGGGTCCAGCCTACTTAAACTACATGAAACTGACACTTCCCTTCACATAAGCACTCAATCATTCAATTTAATTCAATTCAAGTTTACTTATATAGCACCAAATCACAACAACAGTCACTTCAAGGTGCTTTATATTGTAAGGTAAAGAGCCTACAGTATTCTGGAGAAGACCGCAACAATTAAGCAACCCCTATGAGCAAGCACTTTGCAACGGTGGGAAGGAAAAACATCCTTTTAACAAGAAGAAACATCTGACAGAACCAGGCTCAGGGAGGGGCAGCCATCTGCCGTGACTGGTTGGGGGATGACGGGAAAAAGAAAGGAAGAGGAGAGCGTAGGAAGATAGGACAAAGCACAGACTAAGGGAGAAAGAAGATAAAAATTTAATGACATGCTGCTGTGGTATATAAACACGTGGGAAGTGAAAAGAGGTGAGTGGAGAAGAAGCAGTATCACCTGAAGTCCTGCAGCAGTCTGAGCATAAAGCAGCATAACTAAGGGATGTTTCAGGTTCACCTGATTCAGTCCTAATTGCAAGCTTTATCAAAATGGAAAGTTTGGAGTCTAATCTTAAAAACAGAGAGGGTGTCTGCCTCCCGAATCCAAACTGGGAGCTGGTTCCACAGAAGACGGCCCTGAAAGCTGAAGTCTCTGCCTCCCATTCTACTTCTAGAAATGTGACTGGGCCTAATTAAGACTTTGTATGTGAGGGGAAGGATTTCAAAATCAACTCTGGACTTAACAGCGAACCAATGAAGACAAATAAGAATGGGACAAATATGCTCCTGATAGTACTGTGGCTGCAGAGTTTTGGATTAACTGGAGGCTTTTTGGGAGCAGTCCAGCCTAAAAGTAATTCATGGATTAACTATTTTTTCAGGATCACTCCAAGAAAGGATGTTTTTAATGTCAGAGACATTGCAGAGATTAAAAAAAAAAGAGGCAGTCCTACCTATCTGTTTAACTTGCATATTGAAGGACATATCCCAATCTTGAGGACACGGTAATACCATCATCCAGTCTTAAGTGTCTGGTTAGACACATGTTTCTAAGATTTTTAGGGCCAAATATAATAACCTAATTCAGGAGAAGAAAATTACAGGGCATTCACCCTTTATATCTTTAAGACATCGTTTAACTGATTTGTGTCATAGCTCTATACTAGATATAGGTGGGTATCATCTGCATAGTAGTGAAAATCTATGCTATGACTGCTAAAAATATTGACAAAGAAAAGCATGTATAATGCAAATAGTATTGGTGACATCTACACACTGTCATTTAGTGTCATTCGCAAGGCACACCATGGTGGATATGAAAATGGCCCTTAATCCTGACTAAAACACCCCAAACAGACCCATCCTAAGCAAATGATGATTAGGCATTTGACAACTACTCTTTCATATTTGAAATTAGGGAAAGTTTGGTCTATGATTAGCTTAGACAGCTGGATCAAATAAAGGGTTTTTAAGTAGAAGGTTAATTACAGCCACCTTGAAAGCTTGTAATACATATTTTGTTGACAAAGATAAATTAATTATATTTAAACTTGTACCATTAATTAATGGTGATGGTGTAGAGGAAGAAATTGCTGAAGTTAGTTTGGAAAGATGAACAGGAGAGAAAGAGTCTGAATAAATATCTGGAGTTATTAAAGTTCCTGTACTTAACACATCTGCGGGATGACTGAATAACTTTTTCTCTAATGGTTAAAATTGTATTTGGGAAGAAATTCATGAAGAATACTCGGTTCAACAGAGCTCTGACTCTTTGTCAGCCTGGCTACAGTGCTGAAAAGAAACCTGGGGTTGTTCCTATTTTCTTCAATCAGTGATGAATAGTAAGATGTCCTAGCTTTATACAGGACTTTAAAAAAACAAAACAAAAAACAACAACTGACTATTTTTTAGGCCAAATGAAGACCTTCAAAATGAGTCCAATACCATTTCCTCTCCATCTTATGAATCATTTGCTTTAAGGCACACTTTTGTGAGTTATACCAGGGAGCCAAACTTTTCTGATGTGCTACTTTGTTTTTCAGAGGGGTCACAATATCAAAGTTGTACGGAGTGAGGATGTAGCACTGTTGGCAAGATAAACCACTTCTGTGGGAGTAAGATTTAGGTAGCTGTTCGTGTTGGCACATGGCATTGCAGATGATAACAGAAGAAAGGACTTCTTTAAATTTTGTTACAGCACTTTCAGAAACACATCTAGTGTTATGAAATTGTTTTTCCAGTGTTATGTGGTCCAGTATTGTAAAATTAAATATTAGCAGTCAGTCAGTCTATAAAGTACTGGTCAGTGGGATATGGAAGAATTGTTACCTGCAGGGTTTTGGGCAGAATATGAATCAGTTCTTTACCTGTATGTCTTTTTTATTGTTGCTGCCGTGTTCATCTCTGCTGCTCTGGCTCTGGTCAGAGACCTCAGACTTGGTGTCTTTTGCAGACGACACTTGGTCGGCGGCCTCGGAAACCTTCATTGTTTCAGCGTCGACGGTATCAGACATTCTCATTGCAAAGTCTTATAGGGAGATGCTGTCAAATACAGAGGACCTGAAAGACAGGAATGTGTACGTAAGAACTAGCTTCTTAGAAGAAGAAGAAGCTCATCTGATTGTGACCAAAGAGTTATTCAAGTTCCAACTAAGAATGAGAGGCTACACGTCATCATTTGAAAGCATCTTTATTGAGTTTCAAACACAGCTGTTACATGGCTATTATACCAGTCCTTCAAAAATGACAGCATGTTTTAAGAGGATATTATTCAGATTCAGACACAAAAAGGTAAATTAGCTATTGATACAATGGTCTGACCTATGTAATTCAAATCTGTTCCCTTTGCACATGTTTTCTGTTTACAACCCACACCACGTTAGCAGCAGACCACTGTTTGTTAGCAGGAGAGCTAACCTAACATGGATGAAGCCAACCATTAAAACAGTCAGGAGTTATGTCACACCAGTTAAACAGCTTTTTTGTTTGCAGTTTTATTTTTAAAACTTAACTGCAAATTCTGGTCAAGAGAATTAAGAGGACTTAAAACTACCAACGACAACTCCTTTACTGACACTTTCGCTCCCGCTTTCAATTTCGCCATGTTCAGTTAATGACCCATTAAAGTTTGGTTAGGATAAGTGGAAGAAAGAAAAATTTGTACACTAAGCACAAATGAGACTAGTGCGTTAAACACATTTATTTTAGCTCTTATTTAATATTTTATGAATGATTACTAATTGATTACATTTGAATTGCATATATGCATTTCTTAATTACAGTCAGTAAAGCAACATGTTCATATCAGGCCTGATGCTGCCTTACGCACAAATTAATTACTTAGTCTCTCCCTCAGCTTTTTCATTGGACACAAATATCGAATAAAAGCAATTTACTACCAATTATTATTTACATAATAAATATGTGCTGGCATACAGTAACACAGATTGTAAAGAGCTCCCTCATCATCTTTATGCTGACTCTTTGGATTGGAAAAGACAAAAGGTTTATGATGGGCCACTTTATTAACTATCTAACATGATGATATAATGATAATATTAATAATAAAAAATAATAATGCAAATGCTAGGGAAATGTAGTGTATTAGTATGGCATTAAAGTATCATTAATAAATAAGTTTGTTGCAGTAGCCATATTCTATATAGTAATAAATAAAAATGTACTTACTTTGTATTATAAGCTCAGGTCCACTGTAAACTTGTCTCAGAAGTACTTAGTAATGACTGTTTACTAGTGCGATATGGAGCCATATTGTAACAGACATTTTCCATGATGGGTAGCTTGAGTTATTGCAGAATAAACAAAGGTGTTACTAATAGTATTACAGGATGGATGGATGGATGGAATACAGCCATTAGTTTATTTTAAGTGGATTTGTGTTTGACAACCAGGCACTTTTTAAATATGGGATACATCATATGGGCTGGCTGGCAATTTGGTAAATGTCCAGCTTATCCATTCAGATGTGGGCAGTGTTGTGTAATGTGTAACAAAGTGCAGAGTGTTAGAACACTTGGCCTTTCATATAAAAGGAGCAATGTAATGCAGTAGCTTTGAAGGAATTAATCACTTATTTAATTACCTGCTAAAATGTTACATTTTTATCTTCCTTTTGTTGTGATAACAGGAAAAAAAAAGAAGAAAATCCTTGACCGTTTATAATGTTTCTACCTTTTTCTGCCTCCTTGCTGCTTAGTGGAATGTCTGATATCGTCAGTTATAATCAGTGTACATGTTAAGGTCAGCTAGTGAGTTGCTAGTCTTTACACTGGGGCAGCATTCACATTATCTTGTGCCACAGTGTCGGTCAGCTGCTGAGGAGCTCTACTCTCCATTTTGTAGAAGCACCTATAAATTAAGTCCCCCGTTGATGAGGCTGGCAAGGTTTTAGCTAGAGCCGGACTGATACAGGATTTTTTTTTAAGACCAGTATTTGATATTTGGTGATTTAAAAATAAGATATATTGGCCAATATATATTTTTTCCTTTTTGACACAGGAAACAAACAGATTTCCCCAAATTCTGCTACGTGTATTTATGAGTCCTTATAAAGAGAATATGAAAATATAGTTTAAAATAACCCTGTTTTATTGTCACAATAAGTTGTGGATTACTCGTTTAAACTCTGCCTGCTTGGATCAGCTGGCTGTTGTGCCTGTGGCGTTTCAAACGTGCCGCCTGAAATGTCAGAAATGGAATTGAGGACTGATTTAGGACTGTACTTATGTAAAGATGCATGCACATCTTGCACTTTACTAATGTCTGCTATTGAATTTTGTGAATAAACAAACATTAAAAAATTTTTTTTTAAAGTGTTGCCAACTGGGAAAGTTGCAGAGTGGCCTCTGGTAGACAAACTATGCACCATCATCACTCATGACATGGTTGAACAGTATTTATTCTATCACTTCTTCATTTTAATTTTCATTTACTGGTCACTATAAATGCCAACACCAATATATTGGCAAATAGGTAATTTCTGGCTCTACTTTTAGCTAAAGCTGTCACTCAGAGGAAAATTAACAGAGTTGCTGCTTATATGGTGGAAATGCTACCACCATCAACTTGCTATGAATACGGTAAAGCCAAAACAGAGGTAGATGTATATACTAGGCTACACTCTTGATTTATAACCCACTTTTTTTGTTTTTGCTAATGCAAAAAGGCGTATGCTTCCTCAGTAGGTAACGCTATAGCATAACAGATTACTATTTAATGGCAGTAATCTTGTCATGTAACAATACAAAGTTACGTTACCCAAGCAGGACAGTTTTTGTTCATATTTCTTCCTTCAGAAATACCCAACAGCTGAGCACTGAGCTGTATTCACCATACATGTAAAACTGGACAGTACATCATCTGAGTTCAAATGGATGAAGTCAGTATTTTTTTTTAATATAAAATCAATCATAATTTTTGGTTGAGCTGAGACGCACACAGCACATTAATGTGGCTGTGTGCAGTTCAGATTTGCACAACATTTAAAGTTATGGAAACGCTATGAGGTCAGAATTAGCTAGCTTTCCGTTGCAACTTCTCCAGAAAAGAAGCCGGGGTGTTTATTCAAGCATGAATCTGGCACATTGTGATTAATATAAAGGAGTGGCTGAAAAGGACTAAAGAAAGTCTGCGATGACAAAGGTCTGTGCAGAAGTAGGCAGGAGAAAGAGGAGGGGAGACAGTTGGTGGCACCAACACAGTCTGTGGTCATCAGTCATTACTCTCTCTTAGCGCTGTCTCGCAGCTCTGCAGCTGTTCAGCCTGAGACAACAGACATGACTGGACAGGATGCTGCAGCCGCACAGTTTACCGCTGTGAGCAAACGTTAAGACTGTAGTGTTTCAGTTTGAACAAGGCCGTTTTAGAGTATCAGCAAACAGGAAACTTCTAGTTCCCACATAAAAATGTTTAGTTAGGATTAAACATAATACGGTGTGATTTATGCTTGCAATTTTAGGATTATCAGCCAAAGTCTGGAACATTCTAAATCTATAAAAAAGAAAGAAATATTATGATTTTTTTTAAAAAAAACTAATGTCCCAAAGAGGAAGTTTGTAATTGAATATTCATTACAAATTCTCATTCTCATTACAGCTCCAAAAGTTACTGGGTATGTTGTTAAAATAGTGCACAGGTTCATCTGAAAGAAGGCCAAGATTTAATTTA
>JAMQGT020002964.1:17500-26813 GCA_024447675.2 Pterophyllum scalare | reverse complement strand
AGGAGATCCCTCAGGAGACCATCCGCCACCTCATCATCAGGAGCATGCCCAGGCGTTGTAGGGAGGTCATACAGGCACGTGGAGGCCACACACAATACTGAGCCTCATTTTGACTTGTTTTAAGAACATTACATCAAAGTTGGATCAGCCTGTAGTGTGTTTTTCCACTTTAATTTGGTGTGTGGCTCCAAATCCAGGCCTCCATTGGTTAATAAATTTGATTTCCATTGATGATTTTAGTGTGATTTTGTTGTCAGCACATTCAACTTTGTACAGAACAAAGTATTCAATGAGAATATTTCATTCATTCAGATCTAGGATGTGTTATTTGAGTGTTCCCTTTATTTTTTTGAGCAGTGTACAATAGACAGACATAACAGTAGCATTAATGTTCTCCTTCCAAAATGTCAGAGTATTCCTTTAAATCTTTCCTAAATTGTCAGTTCTTTGAGCCAAGCACAAAAATGATGGATTTAACCACATTTCAACAATACGAGTTTGACAGACTTGTTTCTTGATATAAAAAATAAAAATCACCAGTTTTTCCTCAAATCAGATTCAGCCTGGTTCCCTTTCATGTTCTGAAACTCAAACCACTCTGTTAAATAAATGTATGAATGCTTAGTGGTCAATCTGAAACCAAGGCTGCTTTTTTCAGGGCTGCTGAAAAGTTTACATTTGTACAGCCTGCAAAAACTAGTGGTGGTGTTGTTGTTGCCGCCAAACAGATTGGTCTGAGCATGCCAGAAACTGCTGATCTACTGGGACACAACAATCCCTAGGGTTGACAAAGAGTGATCCAAAAAAGAGAAAATATCCAGTGGCTGAGAGCTCTCTGGGCAAATATGCCTTGTTGATGCCAGGAGGTCAGAGGACAATAGCCAGACTGCTTTGAGCTGATAGGAAGGCAACAGTAACTCAAATAACCACTCATTACATCTAAAAAGGTATCCAGAAGAGCCTAAGACGTCCATCAGGCTGGTGATGGTGGTGTAATGGTGTGGGGGATATTTTCTCAGAACACCGTCACAGCAACCTCAAGGCCTTCCAGATCCAAAAGATAAATCAACAGCCTTAAATTAAATGAATTAAATACAATAAATTAGTTTATATATTTGCAATCCTTTAGTTTATTACACACTTGGATCTAGAAAATAAAATAATAAAAAGGCCAGCAGGATTAATCAGTGCATTTGTATACATCAATAACTGCTAAAAGTAGCATTTGATGCCAGTGATGCTGCCTTTAAAAAAAAAAAACAAAGGAAGGCAATTAATCATATTTATTAATATACTAATTAATACAGAGCTCCAGAATATTCAAACTTGAGTGTTTGTTTTTCCGTTTTAACCCCCTGGCCTTTTTTAAGACCTCCATAAATAAACATTAAAACTGAACAATGCTGAAATGATGCATTATACATAACTATTTAGCAGTGAACAATCTATTTATTTTATTGTATTTGATGCTCTTCTTTAGATTTTGGACTGTTGGTCAGACAAAACAAGGAATCTGAAGGTGTTGCTTTGATTTACTATGCAGACTTAGTCATTAATGCAATGCAACATCAACAAGTTTAACCGAGAGTTGCTGTTTTCTGCCTGGCACGGCCTGCATTAAGGGCTCTTCTTGCTGGAAGTGAGAACAAGTGAATAGCCTAGATGACCGTGTGAAGCTGCTGATGGAACATAGTAACAGGTCATCCTCCGCTCCTAGGTGGCACTGAGGTTACTACAGAAGCAGAAGGATGCTACACTTCATGCCAGTGCAGTGGGCAGCAGCCGGATAACCTTCATCTCGGTGCTTGATCTTACTCAGAACTTATTCTGTGTTTTAGTTTTCTTAACGGCTTTACAGATATATGGAAGGCCACTACTGGTGCAATAATTTTATGGATTAAAAATGCAAACTAATTAACAAAACCTGCTGGGAATGTAGTTTTTAACAACCATTAGTCAAACAAGAGGTAATCGTGTATTTGATGGGGACTATTTCTGGTGGAGTGCATTAGTGAGAATGGATGTGTGTGTGGGATTGATAAACTACAGTATCTGTGTTCATGGTAATGAAGTAACATGTCACCAGAGCAACGGTGTTGCTCATTGATCATTCAGACAACAATGCAGCCCTATGGGGCTTAGAATACCCCACACAATAGAAAACTCTCGAGTACCCCCTGCTTCATCTTTCAAAGGGATCTTGTATGCTATGAAAACAGACTAAACAAGCTGTAACCCCAGCCGGTCTGCCTTTACCTTGGCAATAGCTGTTTGCTTGTACATCTGTGTGACCAGGCCCATGACCTCAGTGAAGGGGTTGTCCGTTGTAGCGACCCCCGAGCCCAGGCTCTTCATCAGCCTCTCCCACTCTGCAAAGCTGGCCGAGGCCTCCTGCAAAGCAAGGAGAGCACAAAGAGAGTGATGCTGCGTCCTTTACTTCTTCACCCACCCTGTTCTCTCTCTTGTTCTCTCTACTGTTTTTGAGATATAAAGGGCAAAACAATTAATGGTGCTGCTGGGTGTCCTACTTTTCCTGGAAAAGGAAGAAAGAAAGAGGGAGAAAAGAAAAAAAAATGCCAGAGACAGAGAGAGAGAGATGGAGAATTCCCAAGGATGCCACCCCCTCCGACTGGGCTGCTGTGTTAGGTGGGTCACGAGCGTCTCCCAATTATAGCCGCCTTGTGACAAGCTGGGGTCGAAGATGGAGAAGCAGCCCGGCCGGTACAATAAATCAAAGACGCCTCGTGTACTCTCAAGGTGATTGGCGAGAAGTATTTAAGGAGGGAGAGGAGAGTGGGAGAGGATCGCAGTGGGAAAGGCTGCCAGTGAAGAGCAGCATATGCTGCCGCCCCACTCATAAACAAGACACAGAGCGGCTCCGCATTTGTTGTCGACATGTAGGTTAGCCCTGTTTATCATAAAAACAGGACTCGGGAACAGCATTTATTTAAGATTTTCTAGCACAAGACGAGGTAATTATAGAGAAATCGGGCATGAAAAGCAGCACGGTGAAAGTTTGAGTCAATTCTTATGCAACAAATTCAGCTCGTCCGCAGCGTGCAGCGGCTGAAAATAGCGCTCAAGCCCCTTTGACCTTTTGAACCTAAAAACTGAATGCTAACTTTAAATTACTTAGAGGTTATTTTGTGCCTCTTGTTCAACACCTGGCTGTCTGAATTCAAGCTGCAACATCTAACAGCAAATGTGTAAAAATTCAACAGGAATGAACACTTGCTCGAAGCGCTGCATATCAAACGATGCAAAACTGTGAACCATATGGCAGAGCGATGGAAGGTAGAGGTGGGCTGCACCTGATTGAGCACATACATACACATAATGGTGAGGTGGGTCAGAGTAGGGAAGAAGAGGGTGGGAAAAAAAAGGGGAGATGGGTGAGAACTGGAGAGAAGCTTTATTAATGCACACACGGATTTCTTTGGGAAGCAAGTTTCTCAACTGTATTCACGCACTGTGTTTTCTGGACTCCTACATGAAAGCTTTGCACCATTTAGTGAAATAATTAGCATTTCAGTGGCTTCAAACCCCGTCAAAGTCAAGGACGGCTGAATGAATAAATAGTATCGTATTGCTGGAGCACAAAGCTGCGCTTCCTTGATGTTTTTCCCTCAGATGTTTCACTCAGAAGCACCTGCATAAACACAGTTACAGCCATGTCTTTTTTTTCTAATTAAAAACTGTACATTCAGGCATTTCTTTACAATGTGCAAAGGCAAAATAAGAAAAAAAAAACCCTGAGTGGCTAAGCACTCCACCCTGGATGATATTCACCAGACTAACACTGACTAAAGGCCAGGGCTGAAAACGTAAAGGGCAGGTGGAGCATAAAAAGTGTCTGGCTGTGGAAGATAAAAGCCATCATTAGGGAGTAAAATGAGATGGGAGGAATGAACTGGTGAGTGCTCCTGGTGTACAGATACGGTACAGTATATATTGTCAGTTAGCAAAAGGAGGCTTCAAAAGACAGTTTGTTTAGAGGAAAATAATGCCCACCCAGTCCTTTATATTTTATATTGTTCACATTTTCCTGCCTGTGGGAAGCAAAATGGATGTGGATTCGGGTGACTGGCCACTTCACACCTCCTTTTCTCGTCTCTAAAACCAGTCCATTTAGCTGTGAGGATGAAACGCCTGTCTATTCTTCTCAGTGGACAAAAAAAAAAACAAAAACTTGCAGATTCGTCTCATGAACAAAAATAGAGGCAAAAAACTGCAAAGCAGAACAACTCGTGCTTTTTTTGTTTTCACCAAAGATAAATGATCTCAGAGAGAGCTCCAACACATGACACGAACCTTTTCCAACATGCGTGCTCTGTGGCTTAATTGGTGGCTCTATGTAAAAACACCACCCATATTTAGCCCCCAATTAGTGTCCCCTAACATTTAGGGAGAATAGGGTAAAACCCTACATCATCAGTTTTTAAAGAAACTCATTGTTGTGCCATTCCTGGGATGGCTCAGTGAGTAATTAGCACTGAAAGAGCTCCTCCAGCATTTTCTACTCCTGCTAATATGAGACTGTTGGGACACTGTGAACTGTATGCCCATAAAAACAGAATGCAAAGATTTCCAGATCATTTGAATCCTAAATTTAAGGAAAAACAATGCACACTTTATATATCAAATGTTGAACTGAGAAATGTTTTCAGGTTATTGTTTAATACAAGATTTCAGCTGATTTTCATCTCATGATGTGCCAAATGTTCCTAACCCAGGTGACAGGTCTGAATATGTGTTATTGATTATATGTTGCATCAAAACCTACACATATCATTCAGCATTGATGGTGATGGTGTTGTGAAAGTGTCTCTGATATTATCAGGGATGCCAGTGTATGCTGATGAAAGCCAAATGGCTCCTCTCCTCTTTAACCAGAGGGGTGTACTATAAAATGAGATTAATGAGTTAGCTAGCTACATTAAGCTTAAAGTCAGTTTCCAGCTCTCCTTCATTAGGCTGTCGGACGGAGTCAGACTTTTGATCAAGCTTATAGTTAGGGCTGGATCGGGCGACCCTGAATATCCCTTAGTTATGCTGCTGTAGGCCTAGGCTGCTGGCGGGTTCCCATGATGCACTGAGTATTTCATTTCATTCACCTCTTTTCACTCAGTTTATACCCCACTCTGCATTTAATCAGATTATTATTAATCTCTGGCTCTCTTCCACAGCATGTCTTTTGTTCTGTCTCTCTCCCCTCAGCCTGAACCGGTCGCAGCAGATGGCTGCACCTCCCTGAGCCTGGTTCTGCTGAAGGTTTCTTCCTGTTCAAAGGGAGTTTTTCCTTCCCACTGTCACCAAATTCTTGCTCATGGGGGGGTCGTTTTGCCTGTTGGGTTTTCTCTTTATCTCACAATATAAAGCCCCTTGACACAACTGTTTGTTGTGATTTGGCGCTATGTAAATGAAATTGAATTGAATTGTGTTTTTGCCCATTATGACAGTGGTTCTCAGGAGTCTTCCTGAGTCCATACAGCCATTTTCTCTACATAATGATGTCTGACTTTAAAGCAGTGCTGCCTGAAGGCCAGAACACAGCTATTTTACTGTGGATATTCAGAATCCTTTAATGATAAATTCCTGTAGATGACAAAAATCCCCAAATGCTTTGTATTATTACATTAAAAACATTACTTTTGAACAGCCCAATAAGTCTTTGACAGAGTAGGGAACCCTTCAAATCTTTACATGTGAAAAAGTCAGCATCTCTAAGACTGTATTCTGTATCATGTTGCTAATTCCCCTAATTAGTATGAAGATGTCCCACCTGGTGTTTTTTTATGCATTACACAATTTTTAAAGTCTTTTGTATTTTCAGAGATGTGTTGCTGGTATCAAACTCAAAATAAGCACATATCTGAGCTAAAAATAAATAAATAATAATAATAATTTTCAGTTTCCACATCTTTAGAAGAGAGGTGATAATCAGTGAGCAGCAGTATGGCTTCATGTTGAGAAAAAGCACGACAGATGTGATGTTTGTGTTGAGAGTGTTGATGGAGACGTACAGAAAAGGTCAGAATGAGCTTCACTGTCTGTGTGGAAATAGAGAAAGCAGATGATAGGGTGCCAAGAGAGGAACTGTGGTACTGCATGAGGAAGTCAGGAGTGACAGAGCAGTGTGTGAGGGTGGTGCAGAACATGGATGAGGACAGCGAGATAGTGGTGAGGTGTGGAGGAGTGACAAATGGGTTGAAGGTGGGGGTGGGATTGCATCAAAGATCTGATCTGAGCCCCTTCTTGTTTGCTATGGTGATGGAAAGGCTGACAGATGAGGTCAGGCAGGAGTCTGCTTGGACTGACAATTGCAGACGACACTGATCTGCAGTGAGAGTAGGAAGCAGGTGGAGGAGAGCCTGAAGAGGTGGAGGTATGCACTGGAGAGAAGATGAATTAAAGTCAGTAGAAGCAAGAGAGAATAATGTGTGTGAATGAGAGGGAGACAGGTGTAACAGTGAAGCTGCAAGGAGCAGATGTCGTGAAAGTGGATGACCTGAAATTCCTGGGGTCAACCATCCAAAGCAACAGGCAGTGCACAAGAGAGATGAAGAAGAAAGTGCAGACAGGGTGGAGTGGGCGGAGATGAGTGTCGGGGTGATGAGCAAAAGTGAAAGGGAAGGTTTACAAGATGGTAGTGTGACGTGTGAACATGGTAGTGCTATGATGTATGGTTTTCAGAGAGTGAAGCTAACAAAAAGACAGGAGGCTGAGCTGAAGACTTTCATGGGAGTGACCAGAGTGGACAAGATGAGAAAGGAGTGCATCAGAGGGACAGCTCAGCTCAGTACGAGCATTTTGGAGATGAAGTTAGAGAGGCGAGGTGGAGATGGTTAGGACATGAGGAGGGATAGTGGATATATTGGACAAAGGATGTTGAATATAGAGCTGCCAGGCAGAAGGAAAAGAAAAGGACCACAGAGAAGATCCAGGGATATAATGAAGTGAGACATGCAGAGGGTGTGACAGAGGAGGATACTAGGGACAGGGTGAGCTGGAGGCAGATGATCCACTGTGGTGACCCCTAACGAGAGAGTCGCCAAGAAACATCTGATGTTATTTTTTTTATTCCAAATAAATGCAGGTTTTAGATGGTCTTCAAATCAATTTATTCTGTTTTTATTTACATTTTACACAGCCTTCCAACTTTTCTGAAAACAGACCGAATGACAGAAAATCTAACAAAAGCCTCTGAGTGGATGCTTCTGAGTGTGTGATGCTATGGGTGATGGTTTCTCCCAGCTGGGAACTAGCTACTGGTAATCCTTGACACCAGTGACCTATGCATAGAGCAGAGGAGATGCACTGACTTGCCAGGTCAAAGCCATATTGGCATTCACATGTACATTCACATGGATCCAGTGCAGCGTGGGAGGCAGAAACTGCAACTACAACTTTGGGAAGGCTAAAAGAGATCCAAACACCTACACACAAAACATGACATTTACTCTACAAATACCCTGGTATCCTCTATACGATGGAGGAAAAGGAGCAAACACATGCGCGCACACAAAGACCTCACTGCTAAGCTTAGACTAGCAGGGAGTTATTTAATCTTAAAGGAGCAACGGGCATTTTTCAGAGGAAAAGAAATACCAGCCTTGTATTAACGGGTGAGTGCGGCAGCATGGTCCTCCATAGTGAGGCCAAAGGAGAGTGATTAATCCACCAAGTGTGCTTAATTATTGTTTAATCTGCTCATCATTTAGTTATAAAATGTCAGGACCTCTTCCACATGCTGGTTTTGTACAACTTGAAATCAAACACCCAGAAATATGCAGTTTGATATAACAAACATGCAAAAAGATGGATTTTTATTCGTCATACATCGCTCACAACCCTCCTCCACATCAAAAGGAGCCAGGTGAGGTGGTTCAGGCATCTGACTAGGATACCTCCTGGGTGAGATGTGTCGGGCATGTCCTAATGGGAGGAGGTTCGGGGGAAGACCCAGGACTAAGCTGGAGGAGGTGGCTGAAGAGAGGGAGGTCTGGGCTTCTCTGCTTAGGCTGCTGCACCCATGACCCGACCCCTAATAAGCGGAAGAGGATGGATGGATTGATGGATGGATGGATGTTTCACACTTTTTAATGAGGTTTTCTCACATGGCCCTTTTCTGTTCTGCTCTGTTTGTGGGCGAGTTTCATACAAAAGGGTAAGAAGAAGACCTTGACACTGCAGAGCTCTGAAAACAGGACTGATTTAACTGTGTCAGTAGATGAAAGATTTAGATGACATGAATGGAGCCGCCAGCAACGTGTTGCCACATGGTTACAGAAATAAAGATGGAATGACTTGACATTAATTTAGAGTCTAAAAAACGTCCTTCAAAACCAAAGAGGTCCAGCACTTAGACGGGAGATGTCAAGACTTGCACTGAGAATTACAATGATTCACACATGAAACTGAGAATTTTCCTAACCGCTGTGCAAGTTGTCACAATAAACCAATTAAATCAGAGGACGTTAAAAAAAAAAAAAAACCCTAACTTGCTTGTAGTCAAGGTTGCAAATATAATGTTCTTCTATTCCACTATAACTCAATGGATCTACTATTTAATTCTAAATTTATTTGGCAATTTTGCAGTTGCACAGCTCTTGTAATTTTGCAGTGGTACACTCTTCAGAGGATTTTAAATCAATCAATCAGCATGTGACTGAAGTGCAGACTTTCAGCTTTAATTCAAAGAGCTTCACAAAACTATTGCGGCAATTTTTATTCACAGTCCCCATTTTCAGAGGCTCAAAGGTCACTGAGCTGAAAATCTGCACTTTAATCACTGTCTTGATTGCTTGATTTAAAATCCACTGTGTGCACAGAGAAAATTACAAAAATTGTGTCACTGTCCAAAAACCTATGGGCCTAAATGCAGTTGTTATTAAAATGCATTTTAACAATGAGATGAGACTCTACAAGCTTCCTAGCTGTATATATACAGCAATTAAAACTTTACCCACTGCAATTAAAATCAATAATATAAACAACATAATGAATGCCTTTATTTATGGTACTTTATGTTTAAATGTGTACTTTTACTTTAGCAGTGTTTTGAATACATGAGCACTGTTTGTAAAAGCACTTTCTTTACTGTAGTATTGCTAGCTATAATTAACTGTAACAAAAACAAAACAGTCATAAGTTTATTTTTGCTTTACAGAAAAAATAAACCACGATTGTTTAATATATCCAATCCACTGTGATGGTGTTTGCTATCCACTTTACACTCTTACATCTTTTTTCAATCTTGTGGAGAAAAGCAGACCCTACATTTTACATGAGGATGCTGTAACCCAGTCACATA
>JAMQGT020002964.1:0-12500 GCA_024447675.2 Pterophyllum scalare | reverse complement strand
GAAGTCTGAGATGTTTTTTGGGGGTGGGGGTGGGGGGGGGGGCTTTAAACGGAGCTCACGATTAGTCTGCTGTCATGAAGTACATCTTCTGTGTAGTGTACTCAAGGTCCTGTTGTCCTTCGCCTAGTTTACCAGCCCCGTGTTGTGCAACTGTGTGTGGTTATTTGTGTCAGCACCAATTAACCAGGTCAAACCACTGTGCAGTCTAACAAGGGTGAAGGAAGTGAAACAGATTTGAAAATTTAAGAATGTGGACACAGTCGACGTACTCCAATTAAACAGCTCCTGGCATAAAGATCATCAAAAGATCTTTGCATTACTTGATGTTCCAAGACAAAAGACAAGCTGCTGCTGCCTATCTTCAGTGGGCGTATGTGACTGTAGGTAAAGAGTGTGTTTACATCACAGGTTGCAACAGAGCTCCCGAGAATGTGTGTGCATGTGTGTCTGCAAACATCAAGGCTCCTGTTTGAATGCACACCATCCCTGCCAATTTTCCAGAAATGCAGCAATTTCTCAAGTAATGGCAGTTAATTGTCAGCAGCTACACTGAGGAGCCCTATTCTAAATTCAGCACTTGTTCACCAGCAGCAGCTTTGCATCCCCCCCCCCCCACACACACACACCACTGATATAATAGGTGGGAGGAATGAGGGCACATCATGAACGGTGCAGCATGCCCTGAGCTGTGTGCTAACTCGATGTCAGAGCCACAGTGAGTAATGATGGCAGTGAGGAGACTGGCACAGAGGCAGGGACAGGGCTTATCAGGTTTATGCTGCGGATGATAAAATGTTATATTCAGTTTCAGATTCTAGTGGCAGAGAGAAGGAAAGAGAGATGATATCTGAAAACTAACCTCACCACTGCAGGCGGGCAGAGCCAGAGACAGGATAGCATGTGTCACACACACATATGTCAAGCTATATAAAAACACACGCACGCACTTTTTCGATGATACACCTTCTCCAGATTACTTACAAGTACTGACTTTACTTCATTTTGGAATTAATTATCCGCCTGAATTTCATCAGTTAATTATCGTGATTGGGTCTGGGCAATAATTAAGTTTTCCTCAAAGCAACCTGGCAGTTAGATGACAGTGCGATCCGAGTTGCGTGCCACATAAATAGTCGAGCACATATTAGTCAGGAGGTCACTAATAATGAAGCAGCTATATGTGAACTCCTGAATATTTATATATAAAGGCTCTTTTTTTGTTCAATTGACAGGAGTTTATTAGAAGCTTATGATGTTTTAGATTTTTTCCTTCAACAAATCCTATGAAAACAATGAATTGATTGCTAATGTGTGTGTGTGTGTGTGTATACGCTGATAGATTACTCTCTGAGCCACAGAGCTCCAGTGTTGTCCAAAAATTCAATATTAGCATCAGCAAGCTAACATGTTACATTAGTGTAAACACACACACACACACACTGTAGCTGAGTCAGTCTTGCATCCTCCGTCCTGCTGCTGCAAATATTAATTAGTATTAATCCACTGCTGAAAGTAGTTCCCGGTGATCATTTACTACCATTTTACAAAATCATCTCTTTCCTGTTAAAGCATCAATACACAAATTTATCAAGTGTTTTAAAGACATTCAGTGTGAAATAAGGAAGTCTTGTAAGATTAAGTGAGTAATAATATGTGAAATTTTCACACACACGATCTCAATGATATTATTAATGCTCAAAAACACAAATATTACACAGCACATTTGTAGGTCAAAGATGGAAGTTTGGGTTATTTTTTTCTGGAGAGTTTTCCATCTCTGACAGTCTCCTCTCTGGTTTGAGATGGGTGTGGCCCAGCTGGAAAATAGTGATGTCAGAGATTCCTTTGCACCAATAGGGAGAGACCAACAGACATACACACCCACACCACACAAAGCAGACCAGCTGGTTTGCTTAAAGTTGAACTCTATAAATAATGTCTAATATCCTCTTCAACATTGATTCTTGCTTGTTTAGTACTAAATATTTAATTTCATAGACACATGTAATGTGCTTCTTTTCGGTTTCTCCACTGTGGAGCAGTTTAATATATCTTTTAGATGCATGTGGAGCCCTTTAGAAAACTATTATATAAACAAAGCTGTAATATTTTTAATATGCAGCACAGACATTCAGGGGAGGGAAAAAAAGAGAAAAACTTAAATAAGATACACCACAGGCTATGAATAATTATGGGGCCTCTGTGTGTGTGTGTGCGTGGGTGGGTGCATGTGGTTGTGTGTGTACTGAAGGAAACAGCTACTCACAATTAGGATGTTCTGTACAGCATGGTAAAACAAATTATTCCTAAATGTTTGTGCTGGATTTGCAAAAACAAGGGGGGGGGAGTCCAATGTTTTATAGAAGATGATGAAAATTAGCTAATAGACACATGAAGCTATTGAAGCAACACAAACAGAGTAAAAGTGAAGAGTTCCCCAGCTCCTGGAGCTGAAGAAGGTGGCTGGAAGGAATGTAGAAAGTTTAAATGCCCGAGCACAAAGCTGCATCAGTGGGCACACTGTACTTGTTATTGATACCGTATTGTCTCCTCACATTGAGACTGAAAAGATTTTTTATGCACGTCGTCTTCTTCATCTTCCTTAGCTGCAGTGATGGAATATGGCTGTAATCCACGGCTTCAATATAACATATATAAAAATGATATAATAAATCATTATGGAGAGGGGAACGGCTCAGCCGCTCTCCAAACACCGTTGTCCTGTGAACAGCCCTTCTTATTGTCTCTAAATTCAATAGTCCCCCCCTGCGCGTTTCTTTTTATTACTTGTCTCATTTATTGCAGTGCAGTGTCTCTTCATATCGGGCTTTGTAAATGAAGTTTTTGCAACAAAGGTTATTGAAATAAGACCGTGGGATCCTGGAGGATAAGTGACGCCGGAGAGAGTTAATTGGCTTTTTGAATGTTGGATCCGAGCAGAGCCTGCTCTGGAGCAAGTTACCATGGCGATCTACCTGCGCTGCACAGTGGAACACCTTTGTGAGAAGCCAGAGCTGAGCCCCGAGCTGGCCTATTAATCTCCCCTCACAAGTGTGGGTTCAGAATTCCTTTATAAAAATCCATCTGTTCCAAATCTACTGAACGCAGTCTTTTCTAGTTATCCACGCTGCTCCCTCCTCTGCAGCTCTATGTTGAATTTTTCATTAAAAATTCAACGCAGGGTTTGAGGGAACTTTAAATCTGCCATGTCATTTGGTGAGAAAACAAAACAGCTTACTAAACTTAAATTTGTATCCCCCCCCCCCGAGGCATCATTAGATTACCGTTTAATCAAGTTTTATTACCTCCTCGGGTCGGCCCAGAGCAGGGGTACCGGTGAGCAGGACGGCGCGCTTGGCGCTCTGAATGAGAGGAATGAGAATCTTCGTCCGCGCCGCGTTCCTGGATTTGAGGTAATGCGACTCGTCCACCACCACCACGGCAAACTGCTGCCTGCTCAGTGCCTCCACCAGGGGGCGTGCATCTGTGGTGAGTAGGCCATAGCCCAGGACTGTTACTTTACTGCTGCTGATACCCCTGGCAAAGATAACAACACACACACACACACACACAAATGATCAGACGCTACTATATCACATTAATAAAAAGAGGATTGTGTCATTATATAAAAAGTTAACTGGAAATAACTGGATGAAACATATTTTAATCTATTTGGACTTGAGCAGCTTCATTAACTGTTAACTAAAACAAAAGATACAGCGACTGCAGCCTGGCTGATTAAAGTTAGCTAAAAATATTACCTATTTTTTTATAAATTTGCAAGGATTTTAAAATCTATGTTGATGCTCTATAATCTCAACAACTGATTTTTTTTTCATACTGCATAAATAAAAATTTTTAAAAAAAAGGAGTAAATTATAATGGGCAGGGGAAAAGAAAAAAAAAGACATGATACCTGAATTAGCCCTGCTAAATGCTAACCAATGCTATTAGTGGAATAGCATCATATATGCAGCCTCTAAATCTAAAGGACCAGATTTAATCTGGGGTTAAGCTTGGGCCACATAATCTAACTGTATTTAGATTTCCTGACGTAGCTTTAAAAAATAAAATTAAATTTAAAAAATTTTAAAAAAAGAGCTACAAACTAAAACCAACCGATAAATTTTATTTGTAGATGGTTTCGCATTTTTAAATAGCAAACATTTAAGAATCAATTAAGAATCTAAACTGTTTGCAATCATTAGCACGACAGGCTTGAATTTAAAGCTTCACAGCTTTTATCTCGGCGGCTTTGTGTCTATTATATACACATTAGCCATCTTTTTTCAGCCTCACTTTTTAGCCTCTCAAGCCTACTGCTTCCTTTTGTGGATATAATTCTACTATGAAGAATGACAGACGAATCGCTGGATTTAATATTTTTTTTAAGGCTTGTTAAATTCTTCAAAGAGCTGTGGCCTACAGACTTTAACAAACATTCATAACCAGAAGGAAATAATGTATTATTTGGGGACTATTTCCAACAGTGGATTAATAAACAATTAGTGCTTTAGTGACTATTTAGCAGCAAAATAATGTAAATAAAGGCGCATGCCACCCAATTATTTTTAATACTTCTTGGACAACAAATGAGCTATATGATGCAGTATCTGACTTTGGGTACACCAACAGCGGGTACTACATCTACCAGTTTATCATTGGTTTTCATGGAAAGTATTCACAGTGAGAAAAATAAAGTATATCGCTGTAGCTCTTCAAGTCGCCCCCATTAAAGGTAGTAAACGTGTGTCAACAGTTTGGATTATTTACACACTCAACATCTGTTTAAATGTTCTGGTGTTATTGACTTGGCAACTGAGCCCCTAAGGTAAAGCAAACCAAGCTGTTTAAAAAAGCCTATGGACTTAAATGCATGTCAAGGCACAGCCACACACACACACACACACACACACACACACACACACACAAACACAAACCTTTCATAAATCCATCTCCTTTTTTATGGCTCTATAACATTTCTATATTTTTCAGCTATGCCATGTGCAGCTCTGACACGGATACACAGGCATGGATAAACAAACAAACACACAGGCGACATTCAGCTGCATGAAACTCAATAATGATCTCTGAGAAATCAAAAACATTTCCAGCATCTGTCAAGCTTTAATTCTTTGACTTCGCCACGCACGCGCGCGCGCATACATGCAGACGCACGCATTTCCGAGCTGAAATAAACCTAAGGTGCCATTCATGTTCTACAAAGGCACGAGTGAGTCAAAACACCGAGAGGAGGTGCTGCATAATTTTTTCTTGCCTCCTCGTTCAGTCATTAACACATCCAGTTCAAGGACGCGTTTTCCCCAGAAGGCTTTCACAACCTCTTTGCACCTCATCTGTGATGTGGTGAGCGTGTCCCCCCCCCTCCAAGTCACAAATATAGAAAGTTTAAGTCATTCAAAAATTCAAAGGAAAAAAAAAACTAGGGGAAAGTTGAGAAGATAATAAAAGTAGATGGTTTCCAAGCGTTTATGCAACATTAGTGCACAATGCAGAAACCTGAATCAGTGCAAACAGCTGTGAAACTGTGACACATGTTACCAACAGCATTTTCCTTCCTGCACAGGAAAAAAAAAATTTAAAAAAATCAGCTCTTCTTCAATATTGCAGACGTTGCCTTGACATGATTTGTCTGTCAGCGCTGTCAAACATCGGCCCCTGCTGGCTCCTGACACCAAGGGACACTCTGAGATTAATTCATCAGGCCCAACTTTGCAGTCTATCGTGCTGCCTCAGTTTCACATTGTGTGACCACGAGCGCTCGCGTTTTATTACATCTTTTTAGAGTAAATTATTAGTGCCTGCATGAGTTGGAGCAGAGAGCCGGAGAGAAGAAGTCGTAACAAGAGGCATTAGACACTCCCTGTGCGGCTTATTATGAGGGCAACTTCACTTTAAATTCAAGTAATGGCTGTCACCTTTCACTCGCACAACACTTCTGCATCGATATGATGAGCACTGAATGAGCTTCTACACGGGATGAGCAAAATATGTTCTCATCTGGGAGACGTGGTTAGTTTTCCCTTGAATGTGTTGGAGCAAGAAATTGTTGATGGGATTTTTTGACCAAAAGTTCATAATCCCAGTATATATTTGCTAGTTAAGTATGGAGATAAATGTAATATTTGAGGGTTTAGGTCATTACTTGGCAAATACAAGCAATTTAAAGAGGTCACACTTGGGCTCTCGAAAATTACAATCTTTTCTGACAATGTGTAGACCTGATTCCACTGATTAAAAATAAGCAAGAAATTAATGAAAATGTCATAATTTTAATAATTTTTGCCATAGAATTGATATTAAACTATTTTAATAATCACAGCAGATGACTGCCCCTCCCTGAGCCTGGGTCTGCCGGAGGTTTCTTCCTGTTAAAAGGGAGTTTTTCCTTGCCATGGTCACCAAGTGCTTGCTCATAGGGGGTTAGTCTCTGATTGTTGGGTTTTCTCTGTAATTACTGTAGGGTCTTTACCTTACAATATAAAGCGCCTTGAAACAAGCTGCTCTGACTGTATGTCCAAAATGTGTATTGCAATGAAGAGTTCTCAGCTGAAGCCTTGGCTAGGCTGCACTTTTATGTAAGGCCACTCTGTACCACAGCATGATGTAGTGAGTCAATACATTTAACCAGGCAGCTCATTAAAAGCACATTCTTATTTATGTGGAGGTCTGGAAAAAGGCAAAGTCTGCTGAGGAAATGGAAGCTAAATGGAAGCAGAAGCACATGTGAAAACTGGAGGTCAAAGGTTCCGTTAAATTCTGCAGAGGGTAAATACAAAAACTACCTCTAAGTGGCCGAGTAACTCAGCTTTTGTTGGTTTCATGGTTAAAAAGTGATTTTTTTAAGCAAAACAATATCAGCAAATATTAATGATCAAAAATGATCTGTTCTGGCCTCTCTGCAAATGAGACAACAGTGGTTAATGTATGCATGTTGTATCGCATCTTTAACAACATAAAAATAAACAAGAAATTAATAATTCACCTGGCAGACAAACACTGTTATGGATCCAGAAAAACAACCAGGCCATGTCTAGTTTTTAAACCAGGAATAGCAGCATTGTGCAATTTGAACGGGCGTCATCAGTGTGACAATTTTAACCTTTCAAATGGAGACAGTGCATTTCACAAATAGTGCAAAGAATTAACTGAAGTTTGCGGATTATATATTTAGTGTCAATTTGAAGGAGACAATTAAACTTGATCTTAAAAATACATTTTAATAAGGACCAGCTCTACCTGTCGAGCACCAATTAGCAGACGGACACAGGTGGAGACTAGCCTGTGAACATTTAAGAGTTAAGACCGCTTCAAGAAAGTCAGAAGAGTCAAAAGCAGTAAAACAAGAAAGTAAGTGCCTGACAACAGATCCGCATTACTGCATGCACAGCATGGAGGTGATTTTCAGAGATGAAGGTCGAAATGTGTGTGTGTGTGTGGGGGGGGGGGGTGAGATGACCTACATGGTGTGGCTCTTGTTCTCCACCAAACTGATGTCTCCAGGCTGCAGCTCGGGGATCCACCTCTCCAGCTCCTCGATCCAGGGATACTTGAGGGACGAGGGCACCACCACCAGGAGGGGCCACTCCTGCCTGAAGGCGTACGCTGTCGCGATGGCCTGCACCGTCTTCCCGAGTCCCATCTGGGCCGAGCGAATCAACACATGGCGAACGGGGAGAAAAACAAGTCAATTGCGCACTGACTCTGTGGCAAATTGCATATGACGGCTGAGCTGATGTGAGGCCCAAGAGTAATAAGGTCTCAGAATGATTCTAGTGTCAAAACTGATTAGGCACATGGGAGTGCAGCAGAGGGATGACAAATTAATTTGGAAGTCATGCAGCGAACTCTCAGGTTAATTTTTTTTTTTTTTGGGAAGGGGGTGGGGGGGGGGTCCTAAGCCAGCGTTGTGTGTGCTTACCTCATCAGCAATCATACATCTGTAAAACAAAAGAAACAAAACTTGATCAGACTTCGTGGAGCCGAGCAGAAAGTAGTTTTCATATAAAGACATCAGGCCCTTCAACCAGAGAGAAGCCTTACACCCTTGACCTTTTTGGGGCAAGTACACAAAATAAAAGTTGTGAAGCACCAGCAGAGACCTAGGTGCTTTTGGACATACTACAACTCTAAAACTTGTAATTCAAGTGTGCGGTAGTTCTTTGAGTGCCATTCTTGCTATTCAATATTTATGTTGTTTCTGCATCTAATGTAGCAGAGTACCTTTGGAGACCACAATGTTTATGTATTTGGGTTCATCCAGTTCTTAAAAAAAAAAAATACACACACACAAAAAGAAAAAAAAACCTTGCTGACTATTGTTGAAGCCAGTGCTCCACTCGCTGTCTAGCAGGCAGCAAATTTAATTCAGGTCAGTTCTTTGGGGAGAAGTTGAGCATTTGAGTGTCTGTTTGTGTAACTCTTTGGCTACACAGAGACAGAGATTGTGGGAATTTAACCAACAGTCAATGATGCTACGTATTAGGTAGAATTGTGATTGGTCGACAACAGGAAAGGGAACGTTAGAGTGTACCACAAAGGGGAGGGAGCCCCAGAAGCAGCGGAAAATTTGATTACTTTTTTACACCAAGTTTCATTTCAGTACACACACACACACAAAAAAAGCTATTTGTCTATTATGGCATCTACCATCTGTACAGCAACACACCGTCATGTACATGCATCTGATCATATCCTCATCACATCAAAAAGATGCTTATTAAATAGAAGTCCACATGATACAAAATAAAAGCAAAACATCATTATCAGCTGACCTTGGTCTGTCACACATACATTGATAGCTGCATATATGTTGTTTGGTATGTCCCTGTATGAAAATTAACATGTTTTTGAAATATAAGTTGGCCTTATCATTCATCATATAGTACATATGTACAAGAATTTGTTGGTATTAAATCAGTATCAAATCCAAAATCTAGTATCTGTCAGGTGCCACCCTAAAATTGTGAACAGGAAAAGTCCAAAAAAATGACTGTAGTCCATACAGCACATGTACTTTTACACACATACACAATATATACCAGTATAACTTTTTACACATAACGTCTAATACACCTTATGTATAAAAATAATAGTAGCCAGTACATCAGTAAAATCTGTCAAGGTTCACCCCAAATACAACGCACATAATTACTGTGGCCCGTATGCGACGTGTGTGATTAATTCTTATATTTTTGCAATATAATCTGCAGTGTCGTACTAGAAAAAAAGAATACCGCTTACATGGAGAACAATGTCTTATTTTCAACCACGGTGTGAGGAAAGCTAACCGCTGACATTTTAAATTGAATGAAGAAAACTGACATTTCCTTCTTTCCAAATCCAAAGACTGTCACACTGCCATCATGGAAAAGCTTTTGGCTGGATGCATTGTGACATCACATCGTTATGACTAACAAGAGCTGCAAAAAAATAATCAGTTAATTATACTAGTGTATGGAAAAATCAGCAATTGCTTTGATTGATAATTAAATGATTAATTCACTATCAAAAACAGCAGGCATTTACTGGTTGCTATGGGTGTTGTTTCTCATACTTGATTCATTAGGGATTCACAGATATATCAGCCAAATGTCTGTTATTGGCCAATATTGGCCCTGATGATTGATACTAATGTCACTCCCCTCACCGAGGAGGTCATGTTTTTGGCTTACATCCACCGAGGTCATCTTAATGATTTACTGATCAAAAATGGACAAAAACCATGTGTGTATTGTAGCATATATAAAGTACCCTATAAAGATTTAAAATATGCCACATTTGACCTCTGGCCTCTCCTTCAAGGTCAAACTTTCATAAAATGACTTTTATCTTTAAAACTCTGCTGCCTTTATTTGTATTGGCAGCTTTAGGAAATGATACTGGTATAAGGGGATTCTAAATATATCATTATAATTTGCATCCAAATATCGTGCCACATTTGACCTTTGACCTTACTTTTACGTTTCACATCAGCCTGTCTTTCAAATTGATCTCAGAATGTGTTACATCTCTGAAAAAAGTATTGGCAGGAGAAAGACGAATGAGCTGCCTGGTTAGCTAGAAATATACTGTAGTATATTATATAATAAGCTCAAGTTATTCATGTCCAGTCATTTACAAATCTAATGCCTATTATCACATTACCTACTGTTAGTCAAAGTAAACATCGGTGAAATCAAGCTACCATTATCTGATTTTTACTGAACTACAAACTTCTTAATGTACATTTTAAAAGAACAAAGAAAACAAAATTAATATATACAAAGTACAATACTATTCCCTTAAAAGTAAATACTGCCCAGAGAGTGAGCTGCCTTGGTGGAGGTTTGTGCTCTCAGAGTGATTCTTGCTAGCTGATATTTCTCTGTCATATCACATTAATTTTGTGCTGAATAGATACCTCCTTGGCAGCAAGACTTAAACACAGTCACAGCTGATGCTTGTCTGAGGTCATTTGGGAGATCATTCAAGTGTTGGTACAGGCACAACTCTCTTTTGAAAGAAGGTTTGACCACAGGATGGTCATGAGTGATTGGGAAGCAGACTTGATCTTGAGGGAGTGTACGGACGCAGCATATCCTACCATGTATGCAGGTGGAAGACCATTTAAGGCTTTAAATAAACAGTGCCACTTTATACTGGATTCTGCAATGAAAGGCTGTTGAAACTGGAGTAATGTGATCTCTATGTTTGTTTTGTTCCAGTCAATGATCTGACTGCAGCATTTTGAACTAACTGTAAATTAGCAAGAGATGACTGAATAATCACTGTACAGTGTATTATAGTAGTCCAGTAACTCTTTCTAAGTCTGATGGTTTTAGAAAATATTTCAGCCTGAAGATTTTTCTGAGCTGGAAGAAACTGCTCTTGACCATTGGATAATCTTTCTCAAATTTATGTCAAATCTCAAGGTTGTTAATCTGGGTTTTGGTAAAAGGGGTTCAAGAGTCCAGTTTAGCCTTCAACCTCTCAGTTAATAGTGGAGGGTCAAACATTATTAACTTTCTTTTGGACTCATTAGACTGTAAGAAACGCTGGGACATCAATTTTTTTATTTCAAACATGCACTCATTGAGCCTTCGTATGGAATAGTAATTTCCAAGATTCAAAAGGTAAATATAGTTGTAGGTCAGATAGCAACGTAACGGAAAACCTCTAATTTCCTGCTTCTAAATTCAGATAAAACTGAAGTTCTTGTACTCGGCCCCACAAATCCTAGAAGCATGATGTCAAACCAGATACTTACTCTGGATGGCATTACTTTGGCCTCCAGTAACACTGTGAGAAATCTTGGAGTCATTTTTGACCAGGATATGTCCTTCAATTCACATATTAAACAAATATGTAGGACCGCTTTTTTACATTTGTGCAATATTTATAAATTTAGAAACATCCTTTCTCAGACTGATGCTGAAAAGTTAATCCATGCATTTATTACTTCTAGGCTGGACTACTGTAATTCATTATTATCAGGCTGTCCTAAAAGCTCCATGAAAAGCCTTCAGCTGATCCAAAATGCTGCAGCTAGAGTACTGACAGGGACTAGAAAGAGAGAGCATATTTCTCCCATATTGGCTTCTCTTCATTGGCTCCCTGTAAAATCTAGAGTAGAATTTAAAGTCGTTATACATACAAGGTCTTGAAGAATCAGGCCCCATCTTATCTCAAAGACCTTATAGTACCGATATCACCCCAATAGAGCACTTCGTTCTCAGACTGCTGGCTTACTTGTGGTTCCTAGGATACTTAAAAGTAGAATTGGAGGAACTGAACTGAACACATGGATGAAGGAATCTTGCAAGAAGCACTTTTTCCAGCCCATCTTTGGGATGTTGTAGTTTCAATACAGCAATATCAGCATCAGCACCATCTTCTATTACATTATTACTAAGCAGTGTAAGAGCCCCCAGATTTTGTGAGCGCTGCACTTTTTTTAATTCCTTATGAGTTCTCCTTCACATCTTTCTGGAAAAAACAGATCAAGAAAAGACATGTGAGGTTTTTTTTTTTTTAACTTTGATCGCAACCAAAAATGTAAATTTTACAGGTCAAACGTTTTTCATTTTTTTCCAGGTAATTCTTAGCATGTTTTTGATCAAAGGTGTTAAGACAATTGATTTATATTTTTTATGTGATTGAATTGCAGTACAATATCTTAGTATCTTACAGATGTCACAGCACTATGGACCACTTTATGGTGTGTGCCAGATTGTTTTCAGGCATAAAGTGAGCAACAGCAGATCATGTATCACCGTTACCCTCAAACACCTCTGCTGTGGTTTAACTCATCTATTATCTTGGAAATGGGGGCCATCAGGGGATTGTGTTTTGTTGTAAATCCTATGACTAGCACAAAACTAACATTAAAATGGATTTATCTGTAAGACAAACTAAGAGGACATAAATGTTTTATTAATTCGGACACATCACTGATGCTGTATTTGTCCAAACTAAAACACAATGTGGCCTTATTTTGT